>CM053405.1:2563469-2586246 GCA_028644305.1 Xerus rutilus
GACATGACATCTGGGAAGCAGCACTGGGCACTGGGCACTGGGCACTGTGAGTGAGGACCAGGAACAGGCAGCCAAGGCCCTGTGCTCCCCAGGGCTGGCAACGGTGAACAGCAGCAGTCAAAGAAGGTCCAGAAGTACAGTCAGTGAGCTGAGTGCTCTCGGACACCTGGGTCTGCTACCACCGTAGGGCAGGATGGCAACCAAGGGTGAGAAAGTGCAGCTGCCCTTAGGGATCCCAGCTGACCAGAGGGGCTCAGGCAGTGCTCTGTGCACAAGATCCGGCATCAGGGCGGTAGACGCTGCTTCTCTTTCTGATGTGAAGTTTCCCCCTGTCAGCAAGGTCTTGTGCTCATGGGCATCTTGTCCCAAGCAGGACTGCAAACCAGTTGCCTTGGGCCATCCTCCCTGCTCTCTACCTAATTTGCTAGAAAATGGAGACTCAGTGGCTCCCCTCTCTGGGGCTCCATTTCTCCAAGTAGAAAATGAGTGAGTGCATCTGCTGGTGGCCGAGCCTTCCTCAGACACCGCTCTGCTGTCTCTGGATGACATCCCGCCTCAGCGTCAGGCAACACAGTGAGGTGGCAAGCTCAGACATGCTTCTTAAAGGGAAAATTTGTTTCTTATTTGTTTGCCTAAAGAGACTGTTGTACTTCCAAAAAATAAAAATAAAAACCCTCAATAAATGTTAAAGCAAAATGCCTTTCATTTATGTAATGAGTCTGAAAAAATTTTACTATCCAATAGTCCCAGCCAGTCCTTTTTTACAAGAGCATTCTCATTACCTAAATTTTATTGCCAAGAAATGAAAAAAGGAGGAAATTGTAGATGCATAAGAAAAATCCACTTTTAATAATGCCAAGTCCTGTTCATAATTGAAATGTCAGAATTTGTAATCAGATTGTATAATCAGAGGGCCAGATATAATTTCTATAGGCCCAATTATCACTGATTCCTATTTTAAGCACTATGAATATTCTTGGGAATTATTTCCACCCCCTTGAAGGACTTTTGAGACATTAGCTCACATAGCATTCAACCACCTGCCAAGCATTTTATTAGTCTCTCTAAGCACTCAAAGCAAACCTCAAGGTTCCTTTTGAAAAAATTCCAGGCACTGAATGATAGAAAATAGTCTTAAGTTGCTTTAAAAGAACATTCAAGGTAAAGCTATGGAAAGAGAGACTGAGTCTTGGAGAAATCAAGGGAAAAGGAGGAAACCAACTACCAGCCAGGCACTGGGGTGGGGTTTTAAAGTAAGCAGACACTCAGTGCTCCTGGAGCTAGGTAGTGACCAGTGTCCATTTGTTCTATGCAGCCACAGGGGCTGGAAGGGATGAGGGAGCTGTGCAGAGCTGCCTGATTGGTGCGTGAAGGACCTGGCTCCAGCCTCCTGGGCCTCGCTCCAGTGCCGCCGCCTCTGCTGTCTGAGGCCTGACCTGTCTTCCCTGGGGCCATGTCTACAGAGGCGAGGCTGCTGCAGCAGAGTCCTCAGCACTTTGTGGAGTGAACTGCGAGGACCTCAACTCTCTTTGTTCAGATACGTGGCCGTGGATGTATCCTGGCTGCTCCCATTATTCTGAACTAGACACCCTGAAATTAAGCCCTCCTCGGTGGCAATGCACCATGTATTGCTGACTGATTCAAATAAAAGAACTTAATTAATTCAGTCTTCTTGGATGTTGTGTTATTTGTGCAGTTGGTGAAAGAATGGAGCGCTCATCGATTTCAGAGTCGCTAGTTTTCCTCCTAAACCAAGTCATCCAAGCTCCACAGCCCTCAGACCCACTCAAAAGTGGCCTCCGATCTAGCCCAAAGGAAATGCAGCTTTGTGTGTTCCTTTTTTCATCTGCATTTATAAATCTTTGATTAAATACTCAATCTCATTACGGCCTAAATGACACGGGAGAAGTCCTTGCCCATGAATCAAGTAAGCATTTCTGGTGTGGTCTTGTCCTTACAGTTTTTGATCGTCATCCATGAGGTGGACCAGATGTTCACCAGCTCTGCTCACCATCTCCCCAGTGAGTTGACCTTATTTGAACAGGTTGCATTTAGATTACGTGTCAGTCCAAACTCCTCTACCATAAGGGAACAGCACATAGTCAACTGTCTCAAGATCGTCAGAAGACATTTGAAGCTAAGATGAATATCATTTCTTTGGGAATTTAAAGAAGCAATTCTACTTAAAAGAAGTTTGTAAAATTTCCATGTTTTATCAAAGTTCTTTTGCTTCTTAATGCATTGAGTAGAAATGAATATAGACAAAAACTCTATTTGTACAAAGAACAAAATTAACAAAGGACTGCTTGTTCATACCACCCTGGCTCTCTGCAATTTACTTTTAGGTATGGTATTGAAAGCTTCAGTGCCCAAGAGCCTTGAACACAGCAGACAGCCAAGGAAAAGGTACTAAGAAGTGTTGTATCCTCTTCATGATTGGTCGCCTGGGAAGCCCTGGAGGGGGTGCTGCTCCCACCTTCTCTCTCTTTTGCAGGAGAGAGTGAGCTCAGAGGAGTCAGTGAACAAACAAAGGCCAGACACCCACTAAGCATCCCAAAGCAGATCTTGGCTCTAATTTTACAATAATTTGTTTCAAGAATTTTTGCATTGTCAATGTCCATGCCTTGATGATATTGGTTTTACATCACAGTCACATTGGGCCATGAACTCACCGATGAGTGGGTGTGAACCTGTTGAAATAAGACCTCCAGTGATAACGTGTGTCCAGTTGTCTTCACTGCCCTGAATTAAGTCACTTCCAGTACACGACAGACCTAAAGAGTCTATTTCAGCTGAGTCACTCGTAGAACGCCTCTGTCCTCTGTTCCTCCTGAGGTTGTGCAGACACTGGGGTTTCCTTCGGGGGTTCTGAGTGCCTCTGCAGCCCTGTCCCCTCAGCACACAGCCCAGCGGACACTCAGCAGACGTGAAGGCTGTGCCTACGGCGGCTCTGGGCCTAGGGACGGTGCTGATGTCCGTGGCTGGGTTTCCAGAGCTGCTTCGCCTGGTCCTGTGCTTCCTCTTTCCGAGCATTTGGGTTTCCCAGCAATGGTGGCGGGGCCTCAGGGCTCCAGAACTCCTTCTGCTTCTTTTCATGCCTTCAGTGAGACCTGCGATCCGGAGAGTGAGCCCCAGAGTCTCGTGGAAGTCACTGGCTCCTTATGGCGCTGCAATTGCCTCCCTGTGTTCAGAGAGGGCCAGCTTCATCTCCAGCCTTGAAGGGGTCCTCGAGTTCATTTTTTTATTATTATTATTATTTCTTTTTGCACTTTGTTTAGATTTCTTCCCTAAAGCGGCTGCGGACAGTGGTTTTAGAGGGGATGTGTGTATGTGTGTGCTTTAATCATAGAAACCTTTGCTAAATTACTACATGTGGATAGTTCCAACAACAAAATAGATCATAAAGAAGGAGGAGGAATAAGAAGAGGTAGAGAAAGGAGAAAAAGAAGGAGCAAGAGAAGAAGGAAGAGGAAGAAGAGGAGGAAGAGAGGGGGCAGACCAGCAGGAGAGCTCCTGTGGTGGAGCAGGGGACACCTGCTCACTGAACCTGCCCCGTCAGCTCCACCACTGAAGCCATGTACCTGCCCTGAGAGCCCTGAAGGGCCAGTGCAAAAGCAGAGTTGAAAACCTTTCCTTCAGGATTCCAGAATTCAGAAAATCCCTTCTGTGTCCCTTCTGTTGGCCTCCATCCCACCCAGCTCATCTTGCTGTTGAGTGACAAGACAGTGAGGGGTGCCTGTCCCTGCCTCTCCCTTCCAGAATCCACAGTGGCTCCAACAAAAGGGCGTGGGAACAAGGGGCCATGTTGGTTGCCACACACTGCAGGACTTCTGTTTAAAACCTAAGGACTTGAAGGATTCCTCTTTACTCCACTAACGGCGGAGCGAATGCTAATAGCTCTAATGAGACCATGGCTCCTCTCTATGTTGGGCCATGTGGTAATTATCTTTTGCTTAAAAGACTTTTTATCCCATTACCCTTAAAGTGTTTGTGTTCACATGCATAAAAAGAGTTAAAAACACGTGGTGGTGCACACCTGTCATCCCAGCACTTCGGGAGGCTGATACAGGAGAATCACGAGTTCAAAGCCAGCCTCAGCAACGGCGAGGTGCTAAGCAACTCAGTGAGACCCTGTCTCTACATAAAACACAAAATAGGGCTGGGGATGTGGCTCAGTGGTCGAGCGCCCCTGAGTTCAATCACCGGTACAAAAAAAAAGTTAAAAACAGCTATCGTGATGGACACGTGCTGCCCGCAGCCCCACAGGGCTCTGCTGTTGGAACAGCCACCTTGCCTGAGCTGTGTGGTGTCACACAAAGACGCAAACACACAGCGAATCGACCTTTATTTTTGCCACCGCCTTAGTATCGTCTTGAGAGCCTCGTGTGCGGGTTGGTCAGGCAGGTCAATAGCATGTCAAGAGCCTCTGTGTTCAGGAACTCAGGTACATCCACGGCCTTGAGATACACTCCTATTTGGCCTTTAGTTCTTGCTCTGAGCTCCCGCATCTGGCGTGCCCTGGCCCCTGCGAGGGTCATTTTCTCTGAGCAATGCTATGGATTTTCCCTCCTCAGCAAACTCTGGTCCACGGGTGAGGATTATGTGCTCTTATTTTTTTTCTTTTTCTCTTTTTTTAAAAGCAACATTTATTGTTGCATTTTGAAGATAAATGTTGATGCCTGAATGTCTGATCTAAATTGCTCTGGTTTTAATGTGCTGTGAGGAGAGGTCTCAGTGTACCTTTCACTGGCTCTGCTTTGAACTACTGATTTTCACAGTCAGATTTTCCACCTTGTCAGGGAAGAAAGTGATCTGAATGGGGAACCATGCAGTTAATCTACCAAGAGTTTATAAATATTGCAGGAATTTAAAACAGGCATACATTCTAATCACCTCTGCCCCTAAGTCAATCTCAAATTTCATTAGTGAATCTCAAAACCTTTAGGAAATTATTGAAGCTTTAATTTGTGTTTTAAATGTATTTTACTGTAATAATGATGTGAAGGGAAGATGTGCGGAGCATGCAATGTGCCCCCTGCTCCTGGTGACTGTGGAGCCACCCTGCTGTTAGAGGAGGTGGGCTGCACGCGTCAGCGGGACCAAGTGAGAGACGGCCAGCTGTCCCTGGGAGGGGTGGAGGGGTCCCCTGGAGACTGGGGCGCTTGCCTGCATGTCAGAGGAGCCCCTCCTCTGCTCTCCTTTGGGGCTGGGGTGGGCCTGGGACCCTACTCATTTGGTCCTCCCTGTCCCCTCGGGCTGTCCCTGTGGCCTGCCTGTTCTTCCTGCTGAAGAGGACTTTCAGAGTCCTCCTGTTGAGGAGCTGTGGCAAAATGCTGACAGGAGGGGTGCTCGGTGCTGTTCGCGTCACACAGTGATGGAGTTCAGCCCCCTCTGACGGTCTCAGCATCTTCCCGCTCATGCGCGCACACCCTGTGTCACTGTGCAGCTGCAGCTGTGTCTGTGGTCTCAGGCTCGCCTTTGCTGCCAACATGTCTCCCTGTTTGTAGGAAAACACAGAAAATAAGATCATGAGAACCATTGCCGAGGTCCTGAATTAGCAGATAGGGACCAGATGGGGGCTGAGGACTCGGGTCCGTGTGGAAACAAAGATGAAAGCAGCCTGGCTTTCCGTCCCGCTCCTGCTGCAGGCACAGGCCCGCTGGGGCAACGGGGGCTTGCTGCCGAAGACGAGGGCCTTCTGCCCACCTTCACCTCTCCCTGTGTGTGCATGCTTCTGGGATGGGTAAACAGGATGCAAATCCAGAGTGATGCACTTTGGGTTAGGATTGCACTTAGATGAAATCAATTTGATTCCCAGAGGGATTAGCGTTAAGGAAAGCAGATGTGCCTTCTCATCTCCGGGAGCTGCCAGGTCAGGAAGCACTGGAGAGAAGGTCGGGAAGGCCAGACTCCCTGAAGTGCGTGGGTGGGAGGGGCTGGGGGCTCTGCCATTCTGCCCTGGGACTGGTTCCCTGAGCCTCAGCTTCCCTGAGGTCAAGGACCCTGGCTTTTTGGAGGTAGAGCATCCAGGGCAGAGGCATCAGCACGGATGGGGGTGGAGAGAGGGAAAGGAAAGTACAGTGTGTCCACCGCTGTTTTCTGCATCAGGTGACTGAACTCTGCCTTGTCACCGCCCACTCTGTTCATCCCAGGAAGACACTTCAACGTGATCCTCACCCACTAAAGGTTTCCATTCTGTCTTCCACAGCTGAGTCCTGGAGGGAGAATGAGGGGCGATGGGTGTGCCTTGGGCCACAGAGCCCTCTCCCACCAGTTCCAGTCCCGATCCCATCCCACTGAAAGCCCAAGCTTGCCTGGAGCCTCTGTATCCTCTGCTCTTCAGTCAAGGGGGAGTTAAGCCTGTCAGGCAGCACAGAGGATGCCCTGGTGTGGGTGGGGCAGGCGGGGCCTAGGATGCACTGGGGGTACTCTAAGGACCATGGGGTTCCAGGTGCAGTCCCACAGCAAGAGCCAGTCGAGCTCTTGAGAAGGAAAAGGGACAGGGAGAGGTTTATGCTGCCTCGTTTCTTTGAAACAACAGTCTGCACTGACATGGTCTATTCAGCGTGGGAGATGGGCTGTCAAGTAAAGCAAGACGAATGAGATGTCCTCACTGATTATTCCTTAGGTGCTAAGTCAATGAGCTCATTACCACCGCCATTACATTACTAATGTCAACAGATGCTCCATGTAGACAACGAGTTAACAATTAAGTGGGCTCCCGACACTGAGACCTGGTTCCCCAGAAAACCCTCTGCAAAGTCCTCTGTGCATGTGTGAATGAACTTGGGGCTAGAGAATAAGGCAGGTTGTGTCCTGGAAGCACAGGCCTGTGGCCTACCCCAGCAAGGATGTGGCCCTTGATGAAGGAAGACTCCCACACCCTGGTTCAGTGTTGAATGACATTTTGCATACTAGTCTGGTTTAAAAAATAAGACGGCAAATGTGGCCCCATGCATGTTGATTATTTGTCTCTGGAGACAAAGGAATATTTTAACGGCAATTCACATTTCTCAATATAGATTTGTCTGTTTGTTGGCTTAAAAATCCTCCATTAGGAGGACAGGTTTCCCAATAACTGATAGTTTTCCTATTGGTGTGTATTTTGGAATAAAACAGAATACTTCCACCAAACTGATTCACTAATCTCAACCCCCTCTCATCCCAAGTCCCTTGGAGGGGTTTATTTTATCTATCTATCTGTCGGTACCAGGGATTGAACTCAGGGGCCCTCAATCACTGAGGCACATCCTCAGCCCTATTTTGTGTTTTATGTAGAGACAGGATCTCACTGAGTTGCTTAGCGCCTCGCCATTGCTGAGGCTGTCTTTGAACTCGCGATTCTCCTGTCTCAGCCTCCCAAAGTGCTGGGATTACAGGCGTGCGCCACCGCGCCTGGCTCCTTGGAGGAGTTCATGTTGGCTTCTTGTGCCTGCTTCACGGAGCATGGGCTGGGGGCACTTCTGCCCCCTGGTGGTAGGAGAGGCTGAGGAAGGCCGGCTGGCTCCCCTCCTTGAGGGTCCCTCCCTGTGCTTGCCTTTGGGATAGAAGGAAAGTGCCACACAGTCTACCTTCTTGGTTGTTAGCTTTTCCAAATGCCAAGGTCATGTGTAGGAGAGGGAGAGTGAACCAAGGTCAATGCACTTTAGGTATGTGGGCACAGATACTTAGCCATAACAGTTTATTTTGAAAAAAAGAATTCATTTTGAAAATTTTAAAAAGTAACTAAGATCATTCCTTTCCAGGAGCACAGGGGAATGAGCTTTCCCAGGCGTGATGTAAAAGCAAGAGGAACCATGCAGCCTGCTGAGGCTGAACTAGACTCTGCTTGCAAGGACTCTGCTAATTCGACAGTCCAGCCCTCACGTTGAAGACAATGTGGGGCCTGATGGATATCTACCAGTCTTTGCAACCAGCTCAAATATTCAAATTGTAATTCCAAAGTAACCTGACAACAGCTGTTGATAGGTTAGGAGGAGGAGCCAAAGGAGCCAGGTAGATGTGCACAGCTGGCCAACACGCCCAGCTTCTCTCTGCAGGCCGGGGCCGGTTGTGCAGGGCCAGGCTCTGGAGCACACAGGCGCATGAACACGTCTGAGTTTGAAGAATGACTTTGCTTCCAGAAAGCAACAGGTCAACCTCACCAATGAGAATTTCAGTATTATTTTTATTCATCTCCAAATATGTCTGCATCAATGAAAATATATCTAACTAATATTTTATAATGCTTATTTTTGTTTTGGTGACAACTGAGAAGGAAAGATGTAGAAAAGGAAAAGCCACAATGTCTTTTTATCTTCTAAGGGCACGTATACAGATTCATATGGGTAACTTAAATTACCATCAGAGTTAGCATATTAGACACCAGGTATATACCAGCTCCAAAGTAAAGCAATCCAGAATAAATATTTCTAGACTTCCCACCATGACCTATTTATAAAAGCAAACAAACACATAAACAAGCCAGAGAACCAGCTCCATTTCTCCTTTTAATTAAATTTACATCACAGAATCTAATGAAAGTAAATCTGCCACAGGTTATCAGTTGAAGCATCTTAAATATTCTCACCACATATATCTGCATTGTCTCTGAATTCTAATGTCATTCATGCATAATTTTAAATTAGAATTATTTAAATGCTTATACAGAATTCAAGGGACTACAGCCAACCCATATTTTCTGAATCTTGTTTTAGAATTTCTGGAGTCTAAAACCCATTTTAGCCATTGAATTGCATGGGTGGTAGGTTTGAAAAATCTGAGGTGCAAATATTTATCCTCAAAGGAAAACAGTGTTGAGAATGTGGGTAAAATGCAGTCCAAGTGATAGACAAGAAGATGAAGATACAGATTAAAAAAGATACCAGCAATTACGTAAATAAGTGTAAACATGTGTAAATACCAGCTCAGCAAGGCTCAGTCTTGGAGTTAGTCCCAGCTTTCATTGGTTCCACAATTAAATATTCATACAAGACATGCTGACTGACTGTGTCTCCCTGTTTGCCTCCTCAGGAGGGTTACATTGGCCACCTGTGACACAAGTGTAGCTGGGGTCATCCCAGAGCAGAATCCCTGTCCTTCTGGCCATGATGGGACAGGAGGGCTCACCTGTGGCCTGCCAACACTCCTGTGTCTGTGGCCATGGCTTGAGGAAAGCACTATCTCCACTGCTGTGCCCCAAGCAACCTCGAGGTGGGCCCATGGCTACACATGGAACTCCTCTCCTGAGGTGCCTGGGCCATCATGGCTAGGGCATGCTGACAGGAATGCAGGAAACAGTCCCATCTGTCCCCCTATTGCTGTGGTAGTCTCACCTGTGGGCTAAAGAAGACTTTAGGACACTACCCTGTGGCCCTTTAAGGGACGCCTGGACCCTTCAAGATGACTGCTTCCTCCAACACATACTCAGTGACAAATTCAGGAGGGGACTTACACCAGTCCAGGCAGACTCAGGAGATGGCTGCATGGTCAGCAACTTTCAAGTCTGTGATCAAACAGCTGGTGGCTTGAGATCTGCCATGAAAGGGGATTGGTGGAAACCAAGATCAGACCCTACCTGCCAGGAAAACTGGTGTACAAGACCAGCTCACCACCACCCAGGCCCAAGTGCTGAGGAGTAAAATCATGATTTCACATGCCCAAGACTTTCCATTTGAGAAACATATGCACATAAAATTATTTTGGTTTGTTTTTGTCTTAATTTCTAAGTTGATGTATATATCCAGGGTCAATTCCACATTTAGAAGGAACAGATGCAGCCATGAGTAGGCTGGTCAATGGATAGAAAAGGGGTATGGGAGCTGATTGAACAGGGCAGTTGCTGGGTAGAGAGGCATGGACTAGGGAGGTCCATTGGCTGGATGCTGCCTGATGCTGTTTGGAGCAGGAAAGGCAGGAGTCGTGCCCAGCAGAAGACTGACGCGGATGCACACTGATGAGGAGATGGTGGAGTGGCTGGGCCTTTACTCTGTGCATTGCTTGGTTCAACTACTCAGCAGAGCTCAGAATTCAAGAGGGAAAAAAAAGAGCAATTAGACCCCAGGCTATCTGGCTTCTCTCCATCTCGTCTGTGTGTGTGATGGGAGCAGTAGAAGTACCTGGTGCATACCCTCATCCGGCCCAGGGTAAGTACATGTGGAGCTTTCCTCTGTAATGTTTTCTAAGCTCCCCTGATCCTAAGAGATTCCTGGTTCCCCTGTTGGAACAAACTCCACCCAACTCTTGAGAAGACTAGGCTTTGTGTGCCTCATAGCTAGTGAGCTGGGACCTATTTTAAGGTAAAAATGACAAAAATAATTACATTTGCTAATGTCATGAAATCCTGTGCTCAAGTAAGCATTTCTGAGATAACTCCCTTGTACCCAGAGAGGAGACATGTAAAGGAAAGATCAGATGTCAATCTTGTTAGCTTCCTGATTGCAAGGGCTCCAGATTTCACATCTGCAAGACAAGGTCTTGGCAGCTGCCCCATCTCTCCCCTGACTCCATGGAAAGCCTCAGATCGCTGGGACCTTTGGGTACCCTGATGGGGTATGTGGACTGAACCAAACGCTGGGGGCAGCAGTTCTGAGCATCTCCTATGCCCAGAAAGGGGCTGAAGCACAAGATTTGAAAGGCTTCCTGCACTGAAGGACTCCTGTCTGGGCAGGGTGGCAGGGAGGTGAGGGACCTTCAGGATAGATGTGCAGAGACCTACATTTACAGAAAACAACATTCCCTGGAGGCCAGGAGGCTGGGGAAATTGCCTAGCACCTCCCTGCTGACTGAGCCCACCCAGAATTCCAGCACCTACCTGATCCCTGCCAGAAGCCATCCTCGAGCTTCTCCATCCAGAGGGAGAGAGTGGCCTCAGATTTGCATGGGGCATCTCATAAAGGCCAGATGAAGAGGACAGATGGACAGGAGTCAGACCAAGGCAGACTTGCAGGAGACCCAGCCATCTGGGCTTTCCTGGGGCTCTCGGGGTGGTAGCCCTCAACACCTGCATCCCAGGAAAGCATTCAGTCCTGAGCAAACACTAAATAAGGGAGAAAGCCCAGCCTCCCACCTGAGACCATGCAGATAAAGTTAAAAGGGGAAAATCAAAGAGACATTGAAGAAAAAGCCCTCAGAGCCCACATCTGCCTGACAACATTGATATGTTACTACCACTGAAAATCCTTCAACATTTTTACTTTGTTTTTTTTTTCTTTCAAAATAACATTAGAATTTTTCAGGTTGTTGGTGTCCACCATAAGAAATTGAATTTTGCTTGAGCTGTTTGGAAAGGGATGCTGCAGGGCAGGGAGGATGAGGGATTTTCTTTTTCTTGCTCTAGAAAATATGGCTCTTTCATTCACCATTTTCATCAGTATTTTTAATAATTTTTTCCAAATAACCTTGGTCAAATTTTTAAAAATATGTGTTTCAAATTTGAATTTTGCCTTGCATTTGATTAAGATCATCATTCAAAGAACATTTTAAAAGGTATAAAATTGTTATTGGTTTCAGGTTTACTTATTTTCCCTTGATCATTCATAACTTTCAAAAATGGCACGGCTTTCTCAGGGCATACCTAATTTTATTATAAAGCAACGGAGTAACTGAAATAGTGAATATATCAGGTGTCTGAGTGATAATCGAATGCTAAGATATCTGTTAGTATGCTGAGTAGTAGCAAAGTAGTATCTGATTTGGGGTCTTATAACCATAAATTTCTCCTAAATTTGAAGTATTATGTTTCCAGACACCCATCCCTTCCTCACATGGGTTGATGTCAACATTTAGGCATCCTATTTCCATCTTTTTTAATAGCTCTGTGAGACCAGACGTGACCGCCTGGACGTCGTAAATCAACCAGTTGCCAGCCTGCTGCTGTCAAGGATGCTGATCAACGAGGGCCAAGTCCAAGCTCCCCTCAGAGCACTGTGTGGCTGCAGGGTTTGGGAGCTCACCAAGGGAAGTACCAGTCTAAGCCATCAGAGCAGGTGGGCGATCGCCCTAGGTGGGCCCCTGGCCTCTGCTTCCAGAGGCCCTTGCTAGGAGTTCCACCTCTTGCTCCTTTGGCCATTCCTGTTGCAGTGTCCCAAACAGAATGCTGCACACTGACACAGATGCGGACACCCACCTGCCCTCCAGCCTGTCTATGTCCCTTCCTCTGCCCTGGCCTCATGACACCATTCAGGTGGCCTTCACATCAGGTGGCCTTCTGCCAGACCAGCCGTCCTTCTGTATCTGCTCTCCTGACTCCCCAGAGGACGAGTTCTGATCATAAGGATGTAAGATCCAGGAGCATGGCCACCAGACCTGTGCAGAACAAGGGTCCCACAGCCTCTGCTACCTGGTGGGGACTGGCCCTTCTCCAGTCTGCTCTCTGCCAGGGCTGGTGCAGCTGCTCCACGATGGCTGTGTGTGACACAAGTTTTTCAGCTCCAATCTCCTTTCAAATAGGTAGTTAGATAGAAAACTTGTTTAGAAGCAATAGGTTTACTGCCAACACCGTAGAACAACAGCCCTGTCTGTGCTGCAGCACCCAGACACAGTTGTGACTTTGTTATTTTATATTGAGAACAACTAAATTCACTCCCACCTCAAAAAAGCAAAACAAAACAAAACAAGAAGCACATAAAAAATAAAACAAAAGCAAAACAAAACAAAGCAACGTCTTCCACAGCACGTGTGGACTTGAACAAGTAGGTCGCCTTTAAACACTCCTACGTGAGGAAGCATATCACTTTTTTAAAATGTGAAAACACTGGCAGCCTCCTTCAAGATAGTGTTTTAGGCTGCCATTCTAAAAAAAAGAAAAGAAAAAGAAAGAAAGCAAGAAAAAAAAACTATAGATCTGCAGCCCACAGGGCTTCATCTTCACGTTTTCATGGGAGAGCATGGGATCACATCATTTTCTGGCATTTTTGCAAAGGAGTTGGGGAGACTATAAATATTCAGGATTCCTTTGGAGGATTCGCAGTATCTGCCTTCTGCTCGTCTTTCTGTTATTTGGCTTTCTGAGCTATGCCACGTGAACCTCGGCTTCCGATGTACAACAAGTGAAAACAAGAACTACACATTTCAAACAGATTCCACAAACAAAACGTTCTGACTTCATGTCAGGAAGGACGACACGAAATTTGGTTTTCTCCACCAAATTTGGCTCCCAGCTGTGATGTGTCAAGTCAAACAGGAACGAGTGATTGTGTTCAGCCCTAAAATCCAGCTCCCGGCTGACATCTCACATTAACAATATCGGAAACCAGTCTGTCTGTCTTTTAAAAATACTCAGCCCTTGGAAACTTTGAATTCAAGCCGTCCACAGTGGCGTTCTCCCAACAGATGCAAGGAACGCAACAGGACCCAGACTCTGCAGCTGCCTCAACCCTAGGGGAGCCACAGCCCAGCCGAGCCCACCACCCACAAGGGAAGTGGCGGCACATGCCCCTGGTGCCAGCTGTCAACAAAGTGTGCCAACACGCCATCACTTATGTCCCTGGTGAAGTCAATTGAGAGTCATCAATAACGATCGATAACGAAGGTGGAGTCCAGGTTTAAAACAAGACTGAGAATGTGCAGGCACTATTCTGTTTTCAGTCTGGCTGGCTGTCCTCAGGGTTCAGAGGGCAAAGTCCCCTCACAGACACTGAGCAATGGGAAAGCAGTGACCAAGTCTGTCCACAGGCTGTTAGAGGCTGGAGAGGGGCCTGGGCACCAGTTCTCCACCCCTCACCTTAAGCATTACACTATCTGCTGTCCTCCAGAGAGGCAGTGGCTGCCATCAGGTGCCCAGGCAAGAGTGGTAGCCCTGGACACCCACAGTGGAGACGGGCTAGGAGAAGCCAGCAGAACACATTTAGACCAGAGAGAAGGACAGGCCACGAAGCCTCTTTAGACTTATTTAAAAACAGCGTGCACACTGGGACATCACCATTTGGGCTGTGTCCTCCCTGACCTGCGGTCCCTTACGGAGAGAGGGGCGAGCAGGACTCTGAGAACTGATGCTGAGCACCTTCACCCAAGTGTCTCCAAACTTGAGCAAGTGGACACACTACGATTGCCCGCTCCGTGTCTTTCTCGTCATTTTGAGCTCCCTCTGTAGCATTTGAATTGAAAAGAAGAACGGCTAAGTCACATCACGTTCTGGCTTAATGGATTTTTTTAGAAGAGATATAGTTGATCACTTTTACAATTTAAAAATGCCAACTTAAAAACAACAACGGCATTGGGGGGAATGTGATTATGCAAATTCACTGTTAACAGAATTTACACATAAATGAGAACATTTTTTCCCATCATAGTTTTTATTATAAAGAAACACTGGGAAGTAAATTATCTGCAGAAGAGTACAGTATAAAAATGTATTAAAAGCTGTAAGAACTAAATTGAAATGTCAAACATAGTTATTTATATTAAAACCCAACATAACCCAACAAACAGGTGATGGGCCATTCACAAGCCATCTGCAGAACTGGAGATTCATTTGCTCAGCTGGGCAGTTCCAGGGCCCTCAGCCTCGCTGGGGCCTTCGCCGGGTAGGTATAGTTCCCTGGTTTTTCATAATTCTTGAAAGTCATTATGAGATTTGTTTGTGTGTGGCAAATTTGGAGTTCTAAATTCCAGAGCCAGTGATTTAACACCTTCAGCAGAGTTCCCAGACTATTTCCATCTTCAAAATGTAAAACTGATACCAAAGAACATAACTAGTAGATAAAATGTCATCAAAAAGGCCAGTGCAGAGCACAAGGTGAACGCCTCCTCTGCAATGACTCACTTGCCCCAGCAGCACCACTTGGCCTCGCTCCTCTGCCTGCCCCCACTCCTGCTCCCTTTCTTGTACACTTTGGACACTCGGCCACGCCTCAGGGCCTACTACATTTGCCCCCGGACAATGGGGCCCCAGAGCATAAAGCCTGTCGCAGTGACAGAGGGCCCCACCCACCGGAGCTTTTCAAGCTGAGGGGAAGTGGTGACACTTGAGAGGGACATGGCTGGCTTGCTGGATCCTGACAACCAGATCTGTGTGCTCCGAGGTGCGTCCAGCCTTTGTGTGATCCGCATCGTCCTCCTGGGGTGTCACAGCTGGACAGCTGCCTGGGGAAAGCAGCTGAGCATAAAGGGCTCCCCCAGGCCCGCCTCTGGCTTCTCACGTTTAATTACCTGATTTCCCTCTCCCGTGGTCATGGAGAAAATGGAATTACATCACGCACCGTGTGGCCTGGAGAAGCATCGAGGGCTTCTAATAGAGCCACTGGTGACAGGCACCATGCATGCGCCTCTTGTCTCACATCGGATATTAGACCCTCCAAACAAGTGTGGGCATTCCTGCTCCAAAGAGCTTCAATGGAAACAAAGAGGAGCCGGCTGCAGTGGTGTCACCCCAGCGCCGCACAGAAGAAAAACTTCATCAGCCTCCCTGCTCTCACCAAGGTGGGGCGGGGACTGCAGGAGGCACCTTCTTCCAGGCCTAGACACGGAGATGCTGTGCGCATCTGAGCACAACCCCTTCCCGAGCACGACCCCTTCCCGAGCACAGCACAAGTCACCCAGATCCACTCGAGTTTGTTTTCGTCTCAAAGTGTACTCAGCTGCGCTCGAGCTGTGAAGCCAGTTCTCTAAGTCCTAGAGAACTTGAGGACAGAATTGTCCTCACAGATGCTAATGGAACCCAACACGACACACTGACTTGTCCACCTATAGACAGCAGAGGAGACCCCAGGCCCACATGTGCATATGAGTCCACCTGGTGCCCGTGATTAGTGGGACTGGTCGCTGTGTGTCCTCCCTGGGCTTCCTCACCCCGTCCCTGCTCAGTGCTGGGAAGCTGCCAACTGCAGTTGTGGTCACCTCTTCTGCCCATGCCTCGGAGCCTCTCTGGAGTCATTGACCATTCAGGGTTCAATTTCTACAATCTAGCACATCACAAGAAAATCATCAGTGCCTTATATCACCTGCTGATCTGCTAGGGCGATGGGCTTGGTCAGCACGATGAAGTACACCAACAGCACTCACGCACAGGCCCGGGGTCCACTGGCCACCAGACTGTAAGTTCAGTGCAGCCAACACCTGTCCAAAGGCCTCATGGGTCAGTGGTGATGAGGGAGAGGTGTCTGCTGATTTGAAGAGCACAGTGGCTGAGTGGAAAAGGTAAAAAGATGAGATGAAGATACAATACCCTACAGAAAGGAGAGGAAGGCCAGGGGGCAAAGAGTACCTCACTAGGGGCCCAGGTCCAAGGGGCCATGCCAGCCAGAGACAGGGGCCTCATGGAGGATGCGCAGGTGCATCTCCGCCACCTGGGAGCACAGGGTCCCCACTACTGAGAGGCCAGGAGGAATGTCCTGTGGCACAAGTGTGGGTGCATGAGTAAGGGCCTCGTGGGGACGAGTGCCCCCGTGGAGGGTGAGAGGGCAGGGCACTGGGAGGTCAGGATGATGGGCAGGGCAGGGCATCCTGTCCTGGCTTTTGAGAATAGCACATTTCAGTGTGGGAAATGGAAAGGAGTAGAGGCTAGCGAGCAGCAGAGAGCTCATGCCGCTCATCCTGGGGCGGCCACTTGAAAACAGCATTTAAAGGGAGGTCCGTGGATGGGACGGGACCCTTTCCACAGTCCAGAGAGAGTCTGAGGAGTGACGGTGGCAGTGGGGCCGGGTGGAGGGAGTGCAGATGCGGCAAAGGACACTCGGGCTGGAACTATGAGAAATGTGGAGCGGGCAGGGAGTCCACCGGCTGGGCTTCTGGCAGGAGGAGGAGAAGGTACGGAACAGGAGCTGGAGGGGAAAAGGCATCCTCTGAGCTGGGTCTGGGATGTGAGTTGAAGGTCCGGATGGGTTACCTGGGTACAGATTGCCAAGCTGTGTAAAATGTAAAGCTGTGATTGAGAAAGGGCTTGAGTTATCTTTACATATCCTGAGAGTACACAGAGGCAGGAGGGACACACACACACCAGTAAAGACAAATGTCGGTGTTGCTGGCATGCAGTTAGAACACTGAGTGGGGGAGATCAGTCTGTAGGACAAAGCCTGGCATCTTGTGGCAGAGAGGACTGAGGGAAAGCCCAGGCTATGACTGAGGACCCTCACAGGAAAATCCCAGCCCTGCCTGCCCGGGCCCCCAGCCAGAGCTGCAGGGAGGATGAAGAGGTGGGGAGGGGACTGTGCACCAAACACCTTCAAGACACCAGACCGTGGCATGTGAAAGGTGAGGACCAGGCACACACCTGAAGGAACACTGGCATGAAGGCAAAGATGCACTCACGTGTCGTTCACTTGAGGGCCATTTCTAAGATGCTTTCTATATCCCACATCCTGCCTGGCACTGGAGCACAGCTGGGTGGGAGACAGACACGGCCTGTCCTTTCTTGGAACTTAAATTGTCTGAAGGGCAGATAAAGGCAGGGCAGATGGTAGGACAGAGAGCAAGAGGACTGTCCTATGAGGTGGTATGGTTGAGAGACCTCAGACAAGAGGTGACCCTGGGGTGCAGAACTGTAACTATATAAGGTCATGGTCAGGGAGGAATGCGAGCAGTATCTAAAGCAGAGACAAGAACACAGGCCAGTGGTGGACATATTTATGGACACCAAAGTCGGCCATAGACCCTGGTGTGGTGATTGAGGCTTTGAAAAGGACTCCAGATTTTGATCTGAGAACAGCAGGAATACATTAGAAGGTTTTAGAAGCCAAAAGAATAGGATCTCATTTACATATGCAAAATACCTCTCACCTGCTGTTTGGAGAATACTGAAGCCAGGTGACCCGAGGGGCCAGAATGAAAGCCAGAATCCAGTTCCAGTCCAGGAAGAATCCCATTAGGAGACGGCGTGTGCTAGAGGTACACATGGCCCCAGAGCCCAGGAAGAGTCCTGTTAGGAAACAGAGTGTGTGCTAGAGGTACACAGTGGTCCCCGAGTCCAGGAACAATCTCGTTAGGAGACGGCGTGTGCTAGAGGTACACAAGGCCTCGTCTTGGAAGTAAAACATTTGAAATGGTGAAAGAACCAGCAAACTATTTTGAGAAACAGTGGACAGGAGACAGAAGGGAAATTAGGAGCTGGGGACATCCAATATGGCACAGTCAAGCGCTCAAAGGAGGGCCATTTCCAGACTGGGCTGTAGACATACATACAGGAGTACAGCAGTGTCCTCCTTCGTCCTGACCACATGGCCTTTGCTCCTGACCTTGACTGGGTTGATGTGGATGGAATCTGACAGAAGTATGGTGAAGAGTGCATGGGGCTTCAGGAATCAGAGCCAGAGAGAACAACAGCGACCTGGGAGTCACGTGGGGAGGAAATGTCAAGGAGTTAGTATGCAGTCAGTAGACAGTCTCACATGCATCGGTGTGCACAGCCATGCTTTAGTGGTAGTACTGAAGCACTTCCATAAGGAAATCAGAACTTCCTGGTCAACATAAAGGATCTCATGACACCAATGATCAGCAGCACAGAAAAACAACTACAGTGATCAGCCTCGACGTGAGATTCATTTATCCCGTGTAAATTCTCTTTAGCATTTAATTATTCTTAAGAATAGATGATATCGGCCAAATCTTACTATATTGTATGCACATGTGAATATGTAACAACAAATCCCACCATCACATACAGTCATAACGCACCAATGAAAATGTGGGCAAAGAAGACGAGAATAGTTTTAGACTTACAGACCAGTTAAAGCACAGGACAGACTTTCCGCCCCACCAGCACCCAGTCCTCCCCGCTCACACCACTGGCACCTTTGCCACGCCTCACAGGCCAACATGCAGACACCGTCTTTCACCCAGTCCACCCTGTGTCAGCTTGCTGGATTCCACCTCTTCTTTTCTCTCTCCCAGGATCCCACATTCCATTCAGCCATCATGATGTCTTCTGCTCCTCTTAGCTGTGACAGTTTCTCAGACTTGCCTTTGTGACCTTGATAGTTTGGAGACTTCTAGTTAAGTATTTCATAAAGTGTCCCTCAACTGACATTTGTCCAATCTCACTATGATGTGACTGGGGTTGCGTGTTCCTGGGAGGAAGACCACAGAGGGCAAGGCCTTCCCATCCCCTCTCATTAAGGCCACGTGTTTTCAACATGACTCCTGGGCCGTGGCCTTGGTCTGGCTGAGGCAGTGTCCCTCAGTTTCCCACTGTGAAGTAGCTCCTCTCCTCCCAGCAGGACTTCTCACAGCACGCTCCAGTGGGAAATCACAGGCATGGGCCACAAGGATGTTCTTTGGAGTTTTCCACACAGAAGATTTCTCTCTCCTTGCTGGGAGACACTCTAAGCGGGAACGAAGCAGTCTGAGTGACTTCTTACCTCAAAGCTGCCCTTCAGTTGAAGGCAAAGGGCAGACCTGGGACTGTACAGGACATGAGCAGGCAGCCTTCTCCCAGCCAGACCGGAGACAGGGTTCTAAGTTTGCTGCTTTTCTCCCCAGAGCAAATTAATTTCAGAAAAGAAAAACGTTGTGATTAGGTGTAACCAGATAAATAAAATGACCTCTCATTACTTGTTTCAAAAATTGTGAGGGCCTGCATCCATGCACAAGCTAGAACAAGCTAGTAATGCACAAGCTAGAACTGTTCTAGGACAGAACAGAATGAAAAGACCTATACTTTTGCAATGATATCTTCTTTTTTTATTTGTTTTGTTTGGATCTATGTGAAAGCAGAGTGTATGTGGACATACCCTACACACATGGAGTATAACTTCCCATTCTTATGGTTGTACATGATACGGAGTTTCACTGGTTGCGTATTCTTATATGAACATAGGAAAGTTATGTCTACTTCATCTACTGAGACTACCATGCTACGTGAGCTAAGCCAGCTCTGATGACGCCTTCTTTAGCTGTTCGTCGCCTGGTGTCTGAGCTATCGAAGAGCACGCAGTCACTGTCCTCGGGCTTGATAAGTAGTGTATTTATATGTCTTTCCAGATATGTCCACATGGTCCCTGAATTCCCTCCCAGCCGTGTTTGTATTATTGGTGATGTGCCTGGCCTTTAGAGAACAGAAAGGTCATGGCAGTTTTATAAAGGATTGGTTTGTTCCTTTTTTTTTTTCCTTTTTCTTTAGATGTGGTGATTTGGCCTTCTTTCTTTCTGCTGCTCCCTTGGGTGCAGGGATTTATAACATTGCTAAGTCACAGGAACAGTCTTAATTTTCCAGTCCCAGTGTGGATTGTGAGGTGCTTCAGTGTTCATGGAAGAAAGATCTCTGGCTCCGTACCTCCTGTGCTTTGAGTACTTGTCCTGAAATCCTGGTGATTCCTGCCGGGCACACTGGGGTGCCAGGTCCCCCACTTATGAAGGCCCTTCTGAAACCACATTCAACTCAGTGTAGGTCTCCATGGTGAGGCAGATGGCAGCTTTCTGCTGGGTTGAGTGTTAGCAAATGGGCCATCAGGATGTTGGTGGCTCAGTCATTCTGGGCACAGTGCCCTAGGCCTGGACTTGGTGCAGGATGACCCAGGGCCTTTCTACTCCAGGCTGGAACATGCTAGAATAGTCCTGTGACTTGAGGGCAGTAACCACTCCTTCGGGAAAGCATCTCCCACATGCAAGATGTGCGGGCTGCCCTAAAGGAAATGGGGCACCTGCCCCAGGAAATGATATGTACTCAGGGAAGCTCATGGCCCTCTGCTCATCACTAGTAAGTAAAAAATAAGAAGACGTCCTGCTCTCTGATGAACTGAACCCTCACTGGCATTCACCGGGGCCATGCTTATGACCTCAGGGAGCCAAGGAGGGAGGCTGTGGCACCCAGTCCTCTCTGTTCCCAGACTGTGAATTGCACCCCCCCACACACACACACACGTGAAGTGCACCCAGCTCCATAGGGGTCAGGAGGGAGCTGGTCCACTATGCTTTCTTGGAGACCAAAGGGAATGTTCCAGAGGGGCCAGGAGGCACAGCAGAGGGCTCTCCTTCCAAACACTTCAGCGGCCCTACTGTGTGCCTCCAGCTTCCTGCTTGCTCCTGGCCTTGGAGATGTCCTTTATGTCATTTTCTGGAGTTCACTTGTTGCCAAAGATTGTCTAGCCTGCCTTCCTCCCCACCTCAAGGGCTTCAGGGCTGATGGTGAGCATATGAAAATCCAGGGCTGCATGGTAGACTTGGACCCTGGGATTCCCTCACTCAAATTTCGCATGGATTTTAGTCTTCTAAGCAGGTAGTGACATGCTTGGAGTTAAATGTAGGACTTCTTACATTCAGAATCTTTAAGTCCATAGCAGAGAAGGATCTAGGAGCCACTTCTCAGTTCTTACCCTACAAAATCTTGCTTTTGTAACACTTGCAGCAAGGTCTGTAGAGAGAGGGTAAGGAAAGCAATTACAAAACCTTTAAAAGTAGCAGGGAGCTATCAAAGCACAAAAATGAACTCAACTTGAGGAATTCTGAAAAGCCCTGGTTGAGGGGTGCACACAGGGCCCCTCCTCAGGTTTCAAAGCTGGAATTTAAAATAAAAGTCACTCTGCATTTCCTGCTGAATGGGTTTGTTTTGGTTGTTCTTCCCGCGTTGCTCTCCCTGCATCCTCACCTAATCGCTGAAAGGTAAGTGGAGTGGGAGGGCACAGCAGGGAATGGCCCTTCTCCCTGCAAGTCCGCTAATTAGGTGATTAAGTCATTAAAGGGAAACCATCTGAAAGGCCGCCCAGCCGCCCAGGGGAATGAAGACCCCACCAACTCCCTTCTCCCCTGCGGCCTTCCTGCCAGAGGTGACTAATCCCCTCAATTCTGCCTCCCTTTTCTCTTCTTTCTCCTCCTCCTCTCTCTCTTTTGAGTAGAAGAGTAGAAACTAAAGCAGGGAAGCTTTTGAGGGGTAGTCTTTGAACAAGGAGAATAACAAACGCCTCTTTCTCAGAGGCACCTTGCAAAGAGGGGTTTCAATAGCCAAGGGTTAAAATGACTTCAGGGAGCGGTAGGGGCACAATGGTGACTTTGGGTCTCGGATTCCCTTAGATCATTAGCCTGACTTGTGACCCGGTGCCTTGAAGTCTCCTCTCTTGGACACACTTTTGTCTCTGCTGAATGAGGAGATGGCACTTTGGCTGTTTTCTCCTGGGGACTCCCCTGGGCTTCTCACAGAGGTAGGTTCCTGGCCCCAGATGCTTCCCTGCTCATCTCTGGAGGCAGCAATCGTGGTTCTTGAGGTTCATCTCTGGAAGGAGAGCCCCCACTTCTAAAGATAAGGAGGGAGGATGAGGGCAGGAAGGAAACACTGTTACATAGCAGGAATGAAAACTCTAAACATGTCAATAAATCACGCTGAGTCTGAAAGCCCCTGGGTCTTAACAAGATCACAATGGGTAGCATTTGAATATTCATGAGTGCACTAATATCCTTGAAAGTGAGGTGACTTGGGTCACACAGCAAGCAAATAACTGTTGGAAAGATGCCTCCCACCACTCAGGGCTTGGGACCGGGGCTCAGCCTTTCTGCAGGGCTCCCTAGCAGGCTCGACAGGTGTGTGCGTCTGTGCTAAGCCCCAAGAGAAGAAGGCATCTGGCTTCTCTTGCACCGACCACCTCGTTCCAGACCGAGGTGCCAGTTCCGTCCCTATGCGGTGGCATGTCGTCCAGTTACCTACTCTCTTTCCTCCCTCCCTCTCTTCTCTCCTCATATTAATTCTTCATACTTGTTAACCTATTATGTTCCTCACTTCTCATGAATCAGCCCTTGTTTTTCATCAGAGCTGTCTCTGTTTTACTTAAACTAATTAATTAATGGCAGAGGAAGGTCCAAGTCTTCTCCTAATACCAGGTGGAAGTAAAGAATGGGCAGGGGAGTGAGTCCATAGGGGCCCGGCCCAGGGCCACCC
>CM053405.1:2586746-2651203 GCA_028644305.1 Xerus rutilus
GTGACTGTTTAACTCCTAGGTAATCACATTTATTTGTGTGTGTGTGTATAAAACCTTGGTCCCCCAAAGGTGCACTTTGTTCTCCCATGTTTAATATACTACTACCATGTTCCGTTGCAAGGTACTCTGGGAGTTAACGCCAGACCAGTCCATGGAGGTGACCCTGTGCTAACAGAGGGGGCAGGTCACACAGGAAAACCGTCGCAGAAGTACTGGAAGGAACACTGTGAGCAAAGAAATGGCCAGAAGAAGCCCGAGGATGACTGGGGAGGGGCCGTCACCCGCTCCCTCTGCGCCTTTGGCCTTTCATGTGCCCCTGCCGTTAAAAGACCGCGAATGGGCACTGAAGAGAGGCTGGCAGAGGTTTTACATGACCACTAGAAACACCCCTGTTGCCCATCTTGAATGGAAAATTTTACAGATTTCCATTTCCCTCAAATAACACATTAGGGAATAATTCCCCCATAGAGGACCATAGCTCAGCTCTGGGAGGGGCGTGGGGGAACGGGCACATAGTTGGGTTTGTAGGTGCGCTTTAATTGTACAGGGATTCTTGCTGCTCTTTCTCAGGCATGGCAGCCTGGGGTCCCTCCGTATGTGACACTGGCAACCCGATATGGAAGGGTGTGGTCGGTCTCTCTACCTTCCCTACCCCACAGGGACTGTCACCAGGGCCAACTTTGAGAAGCCAGGACAATCTGGGCCTTTCTGAGCTCTGTGACTGCACGACCCAAGGCTGCCTTGCGTCTTGAAGACTCAGAGTCCTTCACTAAACTTTATACAGTCTGCTAATTGCCTGCACACAAGGAAGGGTGAGCTTGCAATTTCCTTTCGCTGTAATTTGAAATCCCACAATTACGGTTTCTCCCCGGTCTGCTGGGGAAGGGAACGCTTTGGCAAGCTCCAAGCATAAGGAGGCTGGCCCGAGTGAAGGCACAGAATATTGGTACAATGTTCCATTTTGTATTCAAAACAATTTCAGCTGGTGTTGGCTTTGTGATTTAATAAAAGACTAATAATTCCAGAAATTCAAATTCTAGCATGCTTAAAAATATTTTTTAACAACCATGAGTAACAATAATCACCCAGTTTGCTTTGAAAATGTAGAATTCAACTAAATTAAGTTCACAGACTTTTTCTTGGACTTATTTTAATTTGGCTTTTATGTTATAAGTCTAAATCTTGAAACATTTATATCTCTGGTTTCAGTTGAACTAATAAAAAATTACTGTATTAATAATTGCTACCCACTTTATTAAGCCATGCAGACATCAAGTGCCTTATTCTCAAGAAGAGAAAGCCCTCCAGCTCAACATACCTTTGGCAACTAAGTCCTGAAGATATAATTGAGTGTAACATAAAGTCTGATTTAAAACATGAATTAAAATTAAGGGTACCACTACTATTTGCAAAGCATTAAAGGGCTAACTTAGATGATAATTCTTGTGATGAAATTCAAATAAGACTCACGGGAATTCAAGGTCTGGTGTTTGAGGAGAGCTTTGCAATTCTGTGTGCGGATGGGCCTTCAGTGTCACTGGGCTGTTTAAGAGCAGCCTGAGATATCCGCCTCAACAAGCACAGAAGTAGAGGAAATGGCGCACTCAATTAAAGCAGCTCATGAGCTGCCTCCCGAACAAGAACTGTTCCGGGAAAGTGCCCCAAGATTCCATGGTTGGGAGCGCTAGAGGAGCTGCTGCTTTCTCAACCAAGTCCAACCCAGGATCAATTGAACTGGCTCGGGGCACCTGGAGAGCAGAGTCCTGGGGGCCAGAGCCCATGTTCTGCTCTGTCCCAGCAGCCACCATCATGGGTCCAGTAGGGCAGACAGTGGGCTGCATGGGGTTGCTCAAGGCCAACAGCAGGGCTGTGCACAGGTGCTTAAGCATGGCCACCACACTTGAAACAAGGAAATCTGGACACTTGCACAAATGGCTGATCCAGGCAGACTGTGGCAATACCCAGAGGCAATGTGTAAGCAGTACTGAGGGCATGGACGGCGTGGGAGGCCTGGAGGAAAGTGACCACAGGAGCGTGCCCATCAGAGAACAGGGCACTCCTGTCCTGCACCCCTCAGTCTTTCTGCATTTCCATAGGCATTTCAAGACATGGCTTCATTTTTAAAACCTTGGGTTTTCTTTTCCCATTTTCCCCTCCATAGTTTCATTTACCAAAATTATAGAAAGGAGAAGGAAATCTTGAGGTGGTCTGGTTCATCCTCAAAAGATTACAGAAGGAGCAGTTCTGATTAGAGACATCAAGAAAGACATCCAAGGCCTTACAGTGTTACAAATAAAAAATGAAAGGAAGAAAGAAGAGAGAAAGAGAGAGAGAGAGAAAAGAGAGAGAAAGAAAGAGGAGTAAAAGAGAAAGAGAGGGAGAGAAAAAGAAAGGAGGGAGGGAGAAAGGGAAAGAAGGGATGATATATTGGAGGAAGGAAAGAAGGGGAAGGAATAAAAGGAAGAAAGGAGGGAGGGATGGAGAGAGTGAAGGAAGGAGGAGGAGGCCCTGGCTCACCCAGGGATGCGGCCACCAAAGCCAGCCTCCTGGAGCTCAGCTGGAACCTGGCTGGGCTCTCTTCAATTCTTCCCATCTCTTTTCCTATTTATTTTAATTTATTTATTCTAATTAGGTGTTCATGACAGCAGAATGCATTTTGATTCATTGTCCACAAACAGAGCACGGCTTTTCACTTCTCTGGTTGGACACAATGTAGAGTCACAGTATATAAGCAGTCACACATGTACCCAGGGCATTGTTGTCCATCTCATTCCACCACCTTTCCTGCCCCATGGCCCCTCCCCTCCCCTCTGTTTTCTTATTTTCGACGTACCTTTCTTCTTGTCATTTGAGCCATCAATTGTCTTGCTCCCTGTAGCCTGAAATGGGTCCTGGGTAGGATTTCTGAGTCCTAGTGGTACCTGGCACGATGTGGGTCACATGGAGCCTGCTCAGCTCAGGCACGGTGCCAGAGCAATGCGGGGTTGCCATGGCTCAGCCCCTCACCTTTTGCTCCACAGAAGGGCTGCAGGGGCACGAGGCACACCGCGCAGAGAGGGCAGGGAGCTCCAGGGAAGGCCTGTGAGTCACAGCGCTCCCGCTGTGCACCCACACGCACCTCTGTGGAGCACCCACACGCACCTCTGTGGAGCACCCACACGCACCTCTGTGGAGCACCCACACGCACCTCTGTGGAGCACCCACACGCACCTCTGTGAAGCAGGCAGGCAGAGATGTCAATTTTCCCCTTATCCTTACACCCCCCTTTCCAGAGACTGGGATCTACAGCTAAGCAGAGTGAGATTTGGCTGAAAACATGGTGAAAAGGCAGAACCTGAGGACAAAAAACCTTTGAGATGACAAAAGGGCCACAGAAACAGGCTGGTGGTGCGTTCTGGGGTGCATGTTCTTTCCATGCGTCAGGCTCTGGGAAGGACATCCGGGCTCCCGGGCCCTGAAGATGCAGCCCCCTGGTCTGTAGGCTCCAAGATCTGGTTTCAATTCCCTCCAGCTCCACAGCCTTCCCTCAGCATGGCCAGCCCTTCCCCAGGAACAAGGAGGGAGAAGGGCAGCCGGGTGCTCCTCCCACAGATTAGAGGATTTATGAACCAGACACTTATAAAATTTGAGCAGAAAATGAATTCCATCATCATTCTTGGCACGAGGCCCCAGGTCACACGTGCTTGCCTGTGCACACGGGGCCCCTGAGCTCAGGCCAAACCTAGCAGAATACAAGAAGCTTTGAAGAGTGCTCAGGGCACAACTCACGAGTGACGAGGTCTGGGTATCGTCCATGTCCTCTCTCATCCTTTGATGTTCTGAAGATAGAGCACTTGAGAGGACCAAGGGTCTTGGAAAACCAAGTACTGTCCCTGTATCCAACCAGCACGCTCCCTGCATGCACACACACCTTCCGGTTTGGTGCTAAGTCCACAAGGCCTGATCCGTCCAGAAAGGTTCACATATGGCAGCACTCAGCCTGTGGGCTCCATTTGACAAGTATGACCACAGAGACTTGGGCAACCTACTCACTAAGCCACACTCAGTGACGGTTTGGCTCTGAGCATACAGGAACATGTCCTGTTTCTAGACATTTTACAAAGGAGTCAATCTGCCACTTAAGCTGCCAAGAACCTAGCCTACCCCTTGGTGCTCTCCGAGTGCGGTTATGGAGAGGATGTTGGCTCTTCCTGGATGGTCAGTGGGCTGCACAGAGCTGAGGGTGAAGGAAAGCAGGCACGGGGGGCGGCAGAGGGACCGCAGGGCAGTTCTAGGGTGTGATGTGACGAGAGCACAGAGCACCCCGGACACATGGGAAGCAGGGTGCCCCCACTGGCTTCTGTAGCTGGGATTGAGTGATTTTCTGTAAGTAGCTGCTGAAGGGATAAAGGAAAATATCAGCATCTCAGGTCATGGTCTGTTAAGGGACCCCCAGGGTTGAGTCACAGTGAGGCCAGCAGTGGCACAGGAAGCCTTTCAGGGGGGAGTGGCCCCGTTTTGGCTCAGGTCCAATTAGTCAGAAGTAGGTCTTGGTCTACAGGATGCACTGCTTCCAGATCTGCCCTTCCATGTTGGATCTGTTCTTTCCTCTGTGCTGGCAAATTGTATGACTAATGCTTCCAGCGGGACATTGGTTGAGCTCTGGTGTTGTGGGGGCAGACGCATCTCACTTAACCCCCACGACAGGAGACAGAGATGATGTTCTTTGAAGGTCATCCTGGTGGGTAGCAGATGGACAGGGGCAGGAGGCCTAGAGAACCTGCCCCTGGGTCAGCTGTGTCCTGGGAGAAGCAGGGCAGCCTGTACATGGTCACTGGAAATACCTGTGGACAAAGGCCAGCCATGGACAGCTGAGGATCTTGGTGCCTTGAGTGGAAGAGAGAGATACCACAGAGCAGGCCCAGCTGTGGTCAAAGCAGCAGCTTTTGGCCTTTTTCTCCAGGATTCAGCTCCCAGGGATCTGGCTGGGTGCTGTGCTCAGGAACAAGAGTATGTAAGCCTTTGTGGCTGAGGTGGGCTTGCTGGGGCCACACCTCTGGTCAGGTCAGGCTCATGTGACAAGGGCATGTGGAAAGAAAGAGACACAGCTGGGTCCTGGCTCAGCACTTTCCACTGTCTTATCCCTGGGAATACCCAGGGCCCACAGCTGGAGACCCACCTGTGCAGGAACGGGGGTCTCTGGAGGGCATGCTCATCTGCATTCTTTTGAGAGCAATTTCATCTCAGGGGTGCTTTGGAGGCTTGTATCCATGGCCAACAGTCCTCCCTGTCTCATTCTTCCCTCTCTCTGGTGTCCTCTCCCTCACTTCCCAAGATGTTCTTCCACTCTCCCATCCCTTTACAGCCAGCTCTGCAAGGGGGTCTCATCTGCCCTTTTTTATACCCTGCTAAATGCTCTGAGCTTGTGTGCAGGCCAAGGGCCATTTTTGAAGAAGCAGGCAGCTTCCTGTGGACAGGCAGAAAGCCAGGACAAAGTGAGTGGTACCCCTTTTCTCCACAGAGAGTGGTCCCTGAGATGACTGTGTTTCACAAACACCCATGACTATTTCTCCAAGTGACAAAATTCAAAGTTTTGCTGCCTCTGACCTTCCCACGGAAGTAGCTGTGCTTAAAGGAACAGTTTGAAAGACCCTTAAAAAAAAAAGAAAATACGACAGCCAGCAGCCATGAAGATGTGGTGACAGTCCTGATACCTCCCAACACTAGACGTGACAATGGAGTCCAGGCAGGCCCTTGGTGACATCCCACAGGGGTGGTGCCAGGAGCTGTCAGGGCAGAGAGCATGGATATGGAGAGGGGAGCTTGCCTGGTGAGGTCTGCGGTGCAGGCGAACCAAACACAGGAGTGCCCAGTGCTGTCCCCTCTCCAGTCACATCCCTCCATCCCCATCCTGCCATCTGCCTTTAAAATCCCACCTCTGCTGCCTGGAATGATTACAAAGTTTACTTTATTTTCAACTTTTGAAAATCCTACTCTTATATCCCTTTTGAAACACCCTCTCAAAAATTGAAAGACATGGTGGCATTCCCCGACATGCCACCATTTGGGAGGAGGGCGAGCGTCCCCAGGGCTGGCATTGACTCTTCAGGCTGATTCGGGGCTGGTTCTGGGCAGAGCTTCAGCAGTGGGCCCCGCCTCGCCCCACGCAGGTGGCCGCAGCTCTGGGTGCTGTTCACAAACCATTAATGAAGTGATTGTGGCTCTTTCCACTTGCTCACACTTTTGAACTATGCAGAGTGACACATTCCTAAACAGGGGACACAGGAACAGAGAGAAGCCCACAACAGCCTTATTGTGGGGGCCACACAAATGCCAGCGGTGCTGGGTTTATATTAACCCAATCAATTAAGGATGGACGGAAAGGCCCGGCCCAGGGCACTGGGAGCAGCAAGGCCCTGAGTTGCTAGGCGTGCGGGGCGGGCCCCAGGCTCCAGGCCCAGCCGCTTTCTTCCTGCACAATAAAAGCTTCTTTCAAAGCTGGGCTTTGCAGTAGCACAAGCAGTGGAAGTCACTGCATTCTCTGAATGAAATAAATGTCTCTTTTTAATTCCTATAAGGTTTGTGTAAATTCCCCGCAGTACAGCACCATTAGGATTCCGCAGGAAAGGCGCATACATTAGACTACACTGTATCCTTTTGTGCTCTGCACATCAGCTCTCTGCGCCACTGATGCAGACTTTAAAAGCTTCCATAAAGTGGGGGCTCCTGCTGGGGAGACAAGCTGACCGGCCCACTGAAGCCACCTTTGTGCTCCAGAGCCTCATTTGAATAAACAGCATGCTGTCACTGGGGGAGGCAGATGGCTCAAGTGCTCCATTCCAGCAGAAAGAGAGAGGGAAACAGAGGATTTTATTCATTTTGTCCTTTCCTTAAACTAAAACATCTCTGGGACCACTGAATTTCCCAACCACACGCAGCCACAGCCCAGGGGAAAGGCGCGCCATGTTGCCCGGGCACGTCGCTGCCCGGGGTGAGACATTCAGGGGCTCCATCCCGGCCTCCCCCTCTTCCCACACTGCGTGCTTGGCTCTTCTGTGTGCCCCCCCATGCCATCCGACTCACACACTCAAAGGCTCCTCGGAAGTCACCCAGGATCGCGGGGTCCTGGTTGGTTTGCCTGTTGTATGTATGATCAGCTGTGACTGGACTTAAATTAAACACCACTTCATGGGTTGAACAAGTGGTCAGGGCAGATTTAGGACTGTACATAAATTGTCAGACTTAAAAGTGCCATTTCAAGCTGTATTATATTCACCCTTTGTGGTGGGTGGATAAGGCCTTTCCTAAAGTTAGAAAGGGTTCAGCCTCCACCCTGGGGTTGCCAGGAGATTCGAATGTGACTGGAGCCCCTTGATGTGGAGGGAAGGAGAGACAGCTCCTTATGGATTCCCTAGCCACACAGTGAGGGGCCCTGCTGGGTTCTCCTTCCCTGCCCACTTTGATGAGCTGCATCAGCCATGCCTCTGACACGTCACTCAGTATTTAATGTCATGAGGTGTACTAGAGTAGGTTAATGACACTTAATCAGAGTTTCTTAGGAGCAGAAGTATTAAGTGAAACATTGTTAAGCATGAATGTGCATGTGCAGTTTCTGCGGAAAATTCTTAGAGCCAAATTTACATTCCTTTTTTAATACACAGAAGGCATTTCTTTGAGTTCTAATTTTTAAAGACTTTCTGAGGTTTGGATAGGGCAACAGGGTTCATTTTAGAATATGCACTGAGCATTCACTAACATTCTCAGAACCCATGAAATAAATTAGGAAGAGAACATCTTCAAGGCCCTGAATGCGCAGGGACCGCGTGGTATTCTACACCGGCAGCACCACAGGCAGTTCGGATTCGCTCTGCAGCAGGAAGAGTAAAAGTTATCTTAAAGGTAAACAGAATTTAGTCCTTCAGGAAAAGTGCACCACAAAGTTAGCAGTCTGCATTCCGTTAAAAGGGTCATTTGTTGTGTAGTTTATATATGAAGAACAAACCTTTTACAATTAAAATGCTACACACGTGGGATGCTTTTTTCAAATACAGATGTATGTATGTGTGTATTTAGTGCCATGAGCACAACTGTCTACATGTGGTATTAAGGGATCTTGTGTCACTCTTTTTCTGTTTCACTAAAAGCAGTATCGAAGCCAGTCTGTACGGTGTGGAGAAGAGCCACTGCCTGGCATCCGTGGAGGAGGGTGTCAAGTCCTTGGCAACGTGTTACTTGAAGCAAATCCTTGACATAATTTAACAACAACCACGTTCCCCTGGCCTGTCGGCTAACACCTGGGTGTAAGGTCATGCCTGCGTACACTCTGTAAAACAAATCACAGGACAGCAATCACAGTCCATATTGTTCCCTACTGCCAGTCTTCACAATTGATATCCATGGCTGCAGCCATGTCCATCAATTGAGGTCCTCATCCATCAAGAGGCTGCAGGGGAGCCACCTGCTTGAGGCCCAGGCCGGTCCCTGCCTCCACCTTCCCTGGCTGAAGAAAACCTTTGGGAATGCACTAAAGGAAGCATCTATGAACATTTGTGTATGTAGTTCATGCTCACCTCAGGTCAGAAAAAAATTTTCAGAGGTAAGAGTGTTTACTCGCATAATGCCTCCCAAAAGGCTTTATGGAGGAGGCAGGGGGAGGTGGAGAGCATCCAGGGAGGCCCAACTTTAATGAGCCATTCATTGACCAAACAAACAAAAAGCTTGCAATTTCCATTATTTAATAAAAAAAGGATGTAATTTGAGGACATTAAGGACCGTAGGAGGCCTTCCCCATCCTTCCTTCACAAAATAATTTTGAAAATATCAAATTCATGCTAACTTGAATTAATACAAATTTTTCTCTGGGGATATAGAAGTGGGTAGGTGGATAACTGGATGGATTTAGAGCAATTGTTTTCTGTTACTTTCTTTGCTTCTTTCTAAGATAAAAATATATCAATCCAAGAAAATGGAAAATGAAGTCAACAAAATCTTGGAAATTGACAGGGACAGGAAGAATGGTTGGGTTACGGGAGACCATCCTTCCCTGCCCACTCTGTGCAGAAGGAGCCCTGTGGTCACTGACTGGATGGTCCTGGCCAAGGTGCCCTTGTCTTTCCTCACCATGGAGAACCAAGGCTAGGTTTCCTTCCTTAGAAGACACCGAAGATTCCTCTCTGAAGAAACAGACTGAGAGAAGGAAAAAGACAGATGACAACACTGAATTTTCCCAAGAATGTACCCGTCCTCCCACTGTCACTCACAGTAAAACCACCAATCTGCTGTCTCTTGGTGCATCCAGAACAGGAAAGACTTTCTCACGTCCTTCTTTTCAATGCAGATAGAGGGCCAAGATGCAGCGGACACTCCAAGAGAGCCAGAAACTGGAGAGACTTGAAACCAGCAGCGACAGGGCAGAGTGAAAGCGGACAAAAGAAATGTGCAGCCGTGAACCAAGAACTGCTACTATCAAGTCAAGCGTATGAGAAGTAGCAGCAAGTTCTGGGGAATTAATGGATGTCATACTCGTGGCAGGTAGATCTTATAACATTTTTTTATATTCAATATGTAAATTATATGTATAGGATGTGTGAAGAACTTTTTAAAAATGATAGCCTGGGAAAACACAATGGGGCAAATCTTTCATATGACAAGACAAAAAAAAAAAAAAAAAGGAAAATGGGAAGAAAAGCATGAGAAAATTAGAAGATCAACTCCTGGGTTTCACTATCTGACTAATGAAGGACAGAATAGACAATTAGAGGGTAGGAAATAAGGCCACTGAAGCAGCTGCAGGATTATATCAAGTTCCCAAGTTGAAGCTTCCATTGATCACTCTACAAAAAGTATGACTAAACACCAAACCAACCAACCAAGCACTAGAAAAATAAAACTACTTTCAAAGCATTGTTGCAAAATTTCAAACCCCTGGGAATAAGAAGATCTCAAAATATTTCAGAGGTGGGAAATAACCCCTGGTGATAACCAGGTACAAGGAAAAAGAGCTTGAGCAAGGATGTCTCCTAGAATCCCAGCCAGCTCTGCCTGGAGTCAAGTGGGAAGGAGAAACAGATGCTTTCAGACTCTCCAGACAGTGGTGGGAGCTGTACTCCTCCTGCTTCCAAATCCACAGGCAGGGCCTGCTCCTCAAGAACAAGCCTGTGAGTCCAGTGGACCAAGGACCAGGGTCTAGGGGACAGGCCTGGAGCAGCAGCAAAGCGGAGGCCACCCTACATCCTCGCATGGTGCAAGGGGCACATCCAGGAAGCACAGTCGGGGGCAGTCTGGAACTCAGCATTCCAGGAGAAAGTCACAGAGGAGAAATAATGGGAACAATGGGACTTTTTGTCTGTTTGTTTTTAAATTTTGACAAATTGGTATGTTGAAGAGGAAGCCTATAGACAACCATAGAACTGAAAATTCTGTAAAAGCAGAAAACACTATATAGGCCAAGCAATATAACCCTAGTATGTTCTGTGCCTCACATGGGGAGAAAATGCATACTGCAGACCAAATTCACCTGTAGCCAAAATTTGAAATACAATTATATTAGAAGTACATATTAGAAGGAGTGTGGAGTGAGGGACAGAAGGGAGGGCGTGGGTATAAATGAAATAAGTTCCCAACGTTCATACAGGGGAATAATAGATGCAGTGTATAATAGGAAAGACAAACAGTAGAAATGTATGCTACTTAGATACACAGAACTTCATACCACAAGGAACGGGGCCAATATCAAGTCTCTGTTGCCAGAGAGTCTGATCAGGGTACGGGTAGGGAAATGCCTTGCTTTGTAATCAGCCTTTTTGAACTACTTGACTTTACAATCCATGGGCACATATTATTTTGATGACAAGTTATAAGTGATAAAAAACAGAAATAAAATGTTCAGTGTAGTCTGCGAGGAATTTTGAGTAATGAGTTTTGAGGGCCCTGTTCACACAAGACCACCCTCACTGCTGATACCAGTTGCAGGTCTCAAGGTCCCCAAGAACTCCCTAGCTTTCATAATTCACTAGAAAGGCCTCTAGTGCTCCCTAAAAGCCAGACTGCTCATGATGAGGGTCATTACAGGGAAAGAATACATATGCAAATCAGTCCAGGGAAGAAGCCCAGTGGGCAGAGCCCAGGAGGGCTTCCTACACAGGGCTGCGTCACCTTGTGGAGCCAGCCTCAGCTGCCCTGCAGCTCTGATACATGGTTACCTGCACAAGCCCAAACCAGGGCCAGAGCCAGGATGGAGGCCCCAGGGTGTGGCTAGATGGGCTGGCTGATAGCCCATGTGGCCACCCACAGGCTTCGGTCTCGAGACCCTGCAGGTGGGGCCAATCCGTCTTCCTATATCAGATCCATGGCCTCTCTGTCCTGGCTAGCCACCACCTAAACCAAACATTCATCTAGGTTCTTAAGACCACTCTCCAGAAGGCAAGGGCAAGACTCAGACCTCTTCTGGGCAAAAATGAGTTTCTTGCTCTATAGACAGCAATGATGTTACTTACCTCTGGTCTCCTTTTATTGGGGTCCTGCTGGAGAGGTGACTAGTAAATGAAGAGACTAATGTATGGGCAGATGCTCCTCCTCTGTTACTGTGATTTGTTTCTTAAAGGTTGCAATATCCAGAAAACATATCTTGCCCAAATGTTATATTTATATTGTATTAAACCTGGTAATAGTTGGTCTCATCTGAAATTTGATTACATGGAAATTGAGAATTGTAATTCCATTTTGAAGTTTTACAGCATAAATGTAAAGAAATCAACATTAAACTGATCCTTGTGGTCAGCAGAGGGAAGTTTAATTTCCCAGAAATTGTCCAAATCAAAAGCTTGCTTTCATGTAGCCTAAGAATCATTTGTAACCCCTTGAAATAAAGGATTATTTCTGTGCTAAAACAGGTGTAAGAATGTTGCCACTTCCAAACAAGGAAGTCCTTTGCATGGGCTACACATAACTTGACTTCCAAGGGAAAACAGCCGATTGCTAGTTGTGGGCCGTAGGAGATGATGTAAAAGCCACTAAGCTTATGAGCCAGTGGACTGTGACCCAGTCAGCTCAAAGCGTCAAGGTTTCCTTTTTAAAAAATTAATTATAAAACTGTAGAGTTATCTCACTGTTTACTATTGCTCATGGAAATGAAAGGAAAATAAAAGCATACACACACACACACATACACACACAGACACACACACAGACACACACACAGACACACACACATACACACACAGACACACACACACACACAGACACACACACACAGACAGACACACAGATGAACAGAAGGCAGGAGAAAGGTGCAACTCACAGACCAGTTTTCACTCCAATCCATTCAGGGTTTTCCTTAAGTTTTGCTTAAGATTTAACTTTGAATTTAGAGAAGGACAGATATTCATCAGAAACATGAAATGAGGAACTGTGATTGTTAGAAGCAATTCCAACAGTGGCGTCTGACGCAGAAGATGAAAGCCCTTCACAAATGCCCTCCTGTTCCTGAAGCCCCAGCTGCCTTTGAGTTACCCACGCCGCAGGCCACTTACCCACGCCGCAGGCCACTCCGAGGGCTGCATCCTGCTAGTTTTTGTGGCGGCTGATCTTTGGAGTTGTGGGGTGTCCTATGCACAGGACTGCAGTTTCAAAAGCAGAGCTGTTCCATGTCCCCATCAGAGGAAGCAGGAAGAAGAGGCACTCAGGACCAGGCCACGCCAGGTTCTGGTTGTGCCTTCACCCTGCACAGAGCACACTGGGGTCCTGTGGTGACTCTGGTGGGCCCAGCACAGTGCGGCCCCCTAGACTCACAACTCTGCCCCTAGCCCGGGCAGTCAGCTGTGGGCACTGTGGGGTCCCACCCTTGACTTGGCCCTGCAGTCTGTGCTCCACAATCACCCCCAGCACATGGCCAGGCCAGACCCAGAAGAAGCACTGGCCATCGCCTACTTCCTGTGTGATGGTGAGGCCAGGGGAGGGACCTGGGCTGAACAGGCAGCCTGTGGACCCCTGTGGCAGAGCTGAAAGCCAGAGGGCTAATGGCAGCCCTGGGAGACCAGGCCAGCCTCCCGACAGTGCAGGAGCCCAGATCTCTGCACCTGCTGCCCTCTCAGGCGGGTGGAGCCGGGTCTGCGCCTGCAACTGAGGGGCTAACAGAGCTCCATGAGGCTCACCTGGCCCTCATCCTGTGCCTGTCTGCACACAGCACTTAGCTCCATGTGCGGCAACCACACGAGGTAATCGCTCACGCATCAGGAGCAGGGAAAATCCGTCTGGGCTTTTCATTCACTTACGTCTTTAGAAAGTAGCAGAGGGCCAAAACCTCTGTGAGACTCTTCAATGAAACTGAGAAGGAATGATTATATCTTCACCCTGTGGTGCTTAAATTGTCCTGTCTTTAATCAGAAGGACCCCTTCCCACGGATCCTGAATCTCCCTGAACTCCAGGGGCCACCACTGCCTTGTCTGACACAAACAGTGTCGCAACCTCAGGCTGCACGAGGTTCCTCGTGCCTGCAGTGGGCCGCTCCCTGTATCTTGTTAGTTCTGTGGGCTCAGCAAGGAGGGACCTTGGCTGCTCCTGGCCTTGCTCCCAGGCTTCCTCCCAAGCAGGGCTGAAAAACAAGCACACCTTGAAATGGAAAGAAGGAGGACAAACTAGAAAAGAGAGTGACTTGTAAGAACATTGCAAGCGAACCAGATGTTACTCTCAACCTTATGCCTCTCTCCCTTTTTCCTAAAAATTATATTGCCAGAACATTTGTATTATTTTCTTTGTCCCATAGCACACACACTCAGTTTCAAACTAAACATATTTGTAGTACTACTAGAAATAAGCCCCAAGTAAAGACTGTGCCCTTGGGAGTCGCACACCTTTAGATAGTGTCTGCGGAGCGTGTACCTTCAAAGCTGGCCCCTCACAGACACCGTGGGTTCTTTGTGCTCTGGCTCCAGAGGGTGGGCGATGCCTGCTTCCCAGGGCTGTGGGCTGGCTTGTCGTGCAGTGAGGACTTTACTTTCCTTTGTATTGAATTAGCAACTACTTGGAACATTGCATTTTATGAGGAGGTCATTGTTTAATTCTTGGTAGGATACATTTGCTTTCTTTAATTTGATAATATAGGTTAATGCTTTCTTTCAAGTTTGTAAAGCTGAAAACTTTGCAAATAAATTTTAATAAACCTATGTTTATGCACCTATTTAAATATGTTGTTCACAGTTAAAATAACTTAAAGTGGGTTTTTTTGTTTTTAAAATAAACACTCAAACTTGGTATTTTTAATGAGATAAAATATAAATTATTGAAGTAGTAGAAAAAATAATGCTACATGAAACCTATAGCCCAGCCACGCCACAGGTGGTAAGTCAGGACAGGGTAAGTGGGAATCTGCCACACCTCCATTCTGCACTTTGGGTATGTCCAATGACCTGTGCAAACTGGCTGAAGCTGTGTAAGACACAGAGAGAATGGCCAGTTCCCTTGACCACATAACAATTAGTCCAAAACCAATATATCACTAGACTGAGCCACCAGAGCTGGACTGAGGACAGCCTCCTGGACACTTAGATATCTCATGCACTCCCCAGGTGACTGTGGAAACTCATATCTTTTAGGAATAAGTTTTGCTCTGATTGTTTCTCAAGTGAGTAACAAATCCTTCTAAAATATTTAGAAATTGGAGAATCAATGGTTCTTTCAAATCACAAGAAATTGGAATGTGTCTACTTTGGTATTGTATGCTATCTGGTTCTTGCTGGAATTTTACCAATGATTTTAATAAACTTTATTCTGTGTGGACACTGTAGCTTTTCAACATATTGCTCTACCCTCCATGGCCTGCTAATTGCTTCATGCATTTGGCCTGGAGACTCCTAAATTGAAAATAAGGTGCAATGCTTCAATATAACGGCCTCCTCCTGAAGTGTTTGGCCTGGTGTAAAATTAAGGAACTAGCATTTTCTCCCTTCCTGCCTCGTTGCTCCAAACTCTATCAGTGGTTGGTGAGTGCCCATAACTGTATTTCCAACAAAGATTACACAGATATTTCTGTCCAGCTACATGTCCTGCAGGGCTGGTCCGCAGTCTTCCGATCAGTAAAAATGTAATAACATTTTCACATAGTCAATATTTAATTCCGTAAATGCAACTGGTAGTTGTAATCTAGGTTATTAACCACACGGTGATTTATGACAGAGGGCAGACGGTGGCGGGGGCAGAGCAGTAGGAAAGTCCTCTGGTGACAATAAAAAGGTTATAAATTTCATAGCTCTGCCTGAGAAATGTATTTATATCCTATATTAAGAATAGCTTTTTATAAATTTTAATGATCCATGTTATTAATGGGGCTGTCATCATCCTTGCCTATATGAGCCTACAGTCCTGCATTTTTTTTTTCTTTTACTTTTCCATCAGCTAAAGGTTTTGTGGGGGAAAAAAAAAGAGTTCTTATTAGCTATTTGCCAAAAAAGTCTTTTAGAGTTATAAGCTTATCATTGTTTCCCTGGACTGCCAAGCCCGTGAGCAGTAGTTTGCATAAAGTTTTACAGCCGAGGCAAAGGTTGGACTAATTGGCTAGAACACAATTGGCACTCTATCATGTTTACAAAGGCCGAGTCAATATGCAGAAGTAAAGCCAGGGCCATATCAGAAAGAGAAACTTATGTGTGGAAATTGTCCTCCTCTTTGGCTCCCTGTTCCTTTGCTGGAAACCAACATGATTTCCAGCTGCACTTGGAAGTGTGCGCACATCTACCCGGCTGCAACTCAACACCCTTTCAAGAAAGTTCACCGTGCACATAAATCTTTGCAACTTGATGTCAAAATGCATGTGAGAGATGAGTGGCCAACAAGAGTACTTAGCGGGTGTCTTAGCCCATTTCCTGTGGCTGCGACAGTATACCTGCGACTGGATTATTTAGTAGGAATAGGCCTCACTTGGCTCATGGTCTGGAGACTGAGAAGTCCATGAGCTTGGTGCCCACATAAAAGAGGGCCTTCCTGCTGTGTGGCACCAGGGCAGAGGGTACTTTGTGGAGAGACCATAGGTGAGCTAACCCAGGTCTCCCTCATGGGGCCACTGATGTCCTCCTGGGAGCCTCCCCTCATGCTCCACCCCAAGGGCCCCTCCTCCAAGGCAAATCAACCTGTGACTCTGGGCCTAGGTCTCTAGCACATGCAGCTTTAGGGGCACAGCAGTGAGGTGGGGTTCCAGCTGGGGGTGGGGGCGAGGTGCGCACAGTGGGGCTGGTGTTGCGGTGCTTCTTCTACTCAGATATCATTCTCAAAACCAGACCCTTCCAGGACAATCTGAAACCCTGGGAACGAGTTATAGAAATGGGTCCAAAGACTTTCTCTGCAGACAGCCTAAGGCCGTTGGAGAGTGGGCTATTCTGGTACAGGTGTGCAGGGTCAACCCAGGTCACGGGTTTTCTGCCAGAGACTGCACAGGCTGAAGTGAGAACAGGTGGAGAGGCTGAGTCAAACCAACAGTTTCTATCTCAAGAGATGTAATCATGCTCATCACTGTTACACAGGAAACTGATTTTTTGATCATTTTATTTTATTTTTTATTAGATTATTATAGTTATACATAGTAAGTGGGTTCATTTTGACTAAATCATACACACATGAATTTTTTTATTTTATTTTTGTATTTGTTCTGCTTAGATATCCATGACAATAGAGTATATTTTGAAAACTAATTTTTAACAATATAAATGTATCCCAGTCAAATTTGGGAGCTAAATTTTTAATGATATTTTTAAGATCTTAATTTCTTACTAAAAATAGCACACTTATTAAAGTTATTTATTTTACGGGGTTTTTTTTGAACTAAAAAATAATGTCAACATATTTTTAATAAGAAGGTCCATATTCATTACATCTGGAAAGATGGTAAGGTGTTTTTCCAGTATCTTAGTCACCTAAGAAAATCTGTTATGTCATGAGCCATGAAAGCGGTTATTAGAGCTGCACATAACATTTCAAAGACATTTCCTCTTTTCTCCTGACTAATGCTAAATTAGAGGTAAAGCCTGTGAGAATCTGGATTCACTGAAAACACATGAACTTCTTTTCTTTTTTGTCTTTATTTTTCCCTCCCTTCTTGTGGCCCCTGCCTCCCTTTTCCCTACTCCGTGAGAGACACGCCAAGTGCAGTTGAATCCCTGGCTAACCTGCAACTAAGGAAAGAAATCAGGACAGTGCCCTGCTGGTCTTCCTGTCCCTCCTTGCTCTTTCCTTCTGTCCCTGAAGTTACGGGGTCCAAACTTGACCCTTTCATGAAGAAAAACATGGTGTTTATTCAGGAAAGCCTTGGTAGGGCCCGCACTGCTGTGCCAGCCCTGTGCTGGCCCAGAAGCTGCAGACCTGCTGGGGTCCCACCCTTCCCCAGGGAGAGAAAAGACACAGCCTTGGTGATATTCTGCACTAGCTGTGTCCTAACCATACGTCACTTGACCTCAAGTTCTCTGCACTGGGTTCCCCAACAACCCCTGTCCTTAATCTGGATGATGAATGAGGAATTTGCTGAAGACCCCTGAGGGTGGGGAGAGGGAGTCAGCTACTCACACTCCTGGAGCAGAACTGCAGGTCTCACCTGGCTCCGGTGGTCCTGAGCAGCCCTCTGTGCCCTCTGCAAGTGACCCTGTGTGTTGGCTTTTCCCCTTACGGGATTTGAGCACCTGCTCCTGTCTTTCTGTGATCCTCACCTCTCCCAGGTCAAAGCCCACGCACCTGTATTTTCTGAGACACCTTTTTCTTTCACTTGTTCATGCTGTCCAGGGGTAACCAGGCCTTGGATGTTGAACTTCCACCTCAAATTAACTTTTTAAGTCATTATGCCAAAAAGACAATTCATCCCTATGAGGCATTTGCTACCACAACAGATAGTGTGGGATCCCAGGTCAGGGCTGCTCCCCAGGCCTGTCTGCAGGGCACACCCACACAGCCCCCTGCCCAGCTGGCACCAGGCAGAGCTTCTGCCTCCCTGCAGGAGCCCCACCTCACCTACCTCCGCAAGACTGGGTGCTGTCTAGGTACCTCCTCGGCACTCCTGCTGAGGTAGCCCTGTGGACTGAGTGTGACAGCTGTGCCCTTCAACCTGGAGTCAAAAATGGGGTAGGGAACAGGGGAACTAGCTCAGAGTGCTGAGGACCTGGTTCCCCAGGGTCTGCAGCAGGGGACAAGTAATGGGTCCCTAGATGACTCTTTGTTAGAGGAACTAGGGGAGTCTTCTTCTCCTTAGGGGTCATGAGAGAGAAGTGGGCTAGTTAGTTATAGAATTTTGGTATCAGAGTCTCCACTCTCCTAAAAATGATGCATACAAGACATAAAATATTCCAAAACCTTATGAGCACTCACGAATAATTTGAGCTATTTTAAAATTGATTATAATTCTATTTATGACTTTGGTATTACAGTTAGTTGCATAAACTTTTCCCTTAAACTTAAAGCCATGTTTTCTAGTATTAGTAGATTCTTCTCATTTACTTGATGTAAAATATATGAAAATTGTTAAAAATCACATACCATTGTTAATATGTTCAGTAAAAGGAGTGAGTGAAGTTTAAAGACTTTCCCGTGCCTCTGCTGTCCCTCGAGGGTGTTCCTCGGAAGATAATATGTCAGGGTGTGTTGTGCAATTGTGATTTTCAACTCCACTGTCCTGTGAGTGTTTACGATGTCCATCTGGCAAGTTATTGGAGTTGTGTGTTGCAGTTTGTTTTGATTTTAGGCATTATAATTTCTCTTTTTTCCCTCTAATTTGTTGGATGTCATTACATTTCCATGACTTGAATGTTAAGCTGTGTAACTCAGAGGAAATTCAGAAGAATACCAGCCCCTAGAACCAGCCCTTACCCAATAACAAAAATACATTCCTGCAGCTGCTGGGTGAGGGCCCCAAGTTTCTTCATGAACATACATATCTGCGCCATGTTGCCCTATCTGGCATGAGAGTTAGCTGTCTACTTACTACACACAGTTCTCGTATTCTAATTTTTAATTTGGTAAACATCGGTGTGGAAAAGGGAGAAGTTGGTCAACAGTGAGGACCTGGGTCAGACGGTGGGGGCTGCAGCCCCTCCCCAATGCTCGCCAGTGCCATTTCCAAACCCTGCATCCCTCAGTATCCTTCCTGGTATAATGGGGTGATGAGGTCTTTGTCCATTTCTGTGGCTATAACTGAATATCACAGACTGGGCAGTGTATAAAGAAAACAAATGTACTTCTTACAGTTCTAGAGGCTGGGAAATGCCAGGTCGAGGGGACTCATCTGGTGAGAGCACTCCTGCTGGAAGAGACCCTCTGCAGAGTCCCCAGGGCATAGGGTGTCACATGGCGACATGGAGAAAGCTGCTTACTTGGGTCTTTCTTGTTTACAAAGCCACTCATGTGAGATGGGGGTCCCATCCTCATGACCTGATCCTTTTCTTATCACCTCCCAAAGCCTCACTCCCAGAAACCATGCACCATGAACATGAACTTGGGAATTAAGTTTCAATATAAGATTTAGGGGACAGACAATGATGATATCTACCTCATGGGGTTGTTTCCATTATTGGGAGAGTTCATTTTTTAATGTATTGCAGACAGTGTTTGACACACAGTGAATACTTAGTGTTTCAATGACACTATTATTATCCTAGTGATTCCCAAATGGGAAGAAAGGGGAAGATTCTGTGCTTGGACCCTCAGTGAACTCTGGAGTCACAGATGGAGACACCGCCCACATAAGACAGGGTGGCATCAAACATCTGCACAGGACAGCCATCCCCTCAGTGAAGAATTTTCTAGCCCAAAATATCAATAGTGCTGACATTTGCTTCATAACCAACATGAGTCATGTTTACAAAACATGAAAATGAATAAAAACTAGTGATTGTAATAGCTAGACATAGACTGTTTCTGCTTTATAAAACTGTAGCTCACTAAAACGCTCTTCAGTGAAAGCCTCATGATCCCTTTTGGGACTTACATGATCATCTAGGTTAAACCAGATAATTTAACTCCCTTCTACCTGAAAATGGTGAGAAACAGCACCCACGTGTTTCTCAGACTAGCTGGCCATGACAGTATTGTCTAAATATTTCCTCTTTAAACTTATGATTCATTTAGAAAACACTTCTTAGTAGCGAGGCCCTCTCTCACAGAGAGGAGAGAACGTGTGGAGTGCAGGAGGACAGGTAGCTGTTCCATTTGTTCACAAAGCTGTAGTCATGTTGTTGTGAAATTAATCACCTAACAAACAGGCCCCTGTGAAAGGATGGAGTAATAATTCCATTCCATGGAAACAGGTGGAAAGTCTGTTACTGCAATGATGTCCACCATCAATTATTTTATCCATTTCAACTCTATGTTGTTTTTAATTAGGGTTAGCTATTTTTCTATACATTCTAAGAAGCAAAAAATAATACTTTTTTTAAAGAAAAAAGTTGACACAATTATAAAAGCCCTGTTTCTTTAAGTGTTTAGGATCAAGCTGGCGCGCAGGTTGAGTGTCCTGTGAAACACTGAGCTTGTGTTGCATGCACAGTGAGGACTTGAAGACTCCAAGCTGCCACGTCATCCAGCTCCATGATAACTTAGAGACCTGAATCTGGGTGCTAGTGCTCAGGAAGGCAGGTGCCACCATTCACAGAGCAGGATTCAGGAACCTGGCCTTACTCAAGACTCAGGTTTGCTAGATAAGGCCTGGAACCAGTTACAGAAACCACTTTGAACTTGGATTTCCTCACCTGTCATGGAAAGAATGCTCAGATTCCTTTTGCTTGCCAAAAGATAATTTAAGCAAAGCACCTAGCTCAAAATCAGTTTCTCTTCATCCATAATTTTAATGATCTATTAAAGGTAGGTTTTAAAAATCTAATATGTATCTTTTAAATATAAAATTTCTAATTGCTTAATAAAAAAGTAAAATTAATTAATTAATTAATTAATTAAAGGTCCATTGACAACTAAAAAAAACCACACACACACATGTGCTAGGGGCCAAAGAAATATCAATGTCTTCACAACACAAGTGTGTTGTGATTACGTTCTATGGAACATTCTGAGAGGTTCTACCCCATTCCACAAGTCCCTAGGCCAACAGAAAGACGGTGAGGCATTTGCAAGGTAAGAGGGAAAGTCTGCTCAGAGGTCCAGGAGCATGGCGAATGTTACAGTGGTGCATGGGAGGGTTAGGACGAGCTGGGCTGAGTGTGCACAGTGTGGGGTTGTGGTGGCAGTCTTGTCCCTTAAATTCCCACTGTGATGTCATCTCACCTTATGGAACTACCTTACGTTGGTGTTCAGAAATCTCAGGCTCAGGGAAGGCAGCAAATGTGGAGCCACTGGCAGACACAGAGAGGATATGTTTGAGCATCCTCCTCCCAAGGCCTCCGGGCTGCCATTCTTCAGGAGGGAGGCCTGATCACATCAGAGGACAAAGCTGTGACCTGTGAACAAGCAGAGCAGGGAGAGATGGCCAGGAGGGCCCTAGATCAGCCTGCCTCCTGTGCTCACATAGCAAAGGCTTTGGAAAGAGATCACCTGGACAGACTTAGCAAAGCTCTGGGACCATTCCCTGGATCTCAGGCCAAATATCCCAGGACTGGAATGAGAAAAGCCGGCAGAACCCTTGGAAATGTGTTTCCTCATGATTTGAATGGCTTTCTTATGGTGCAAGAAAATCATGCTAACAAAATTATGAAAACAGTGAGAAGTGATTCTTCTGTCTGAACCAAAAAAATTATAAAATAAATGAATGCATGGTCAAATAATTAAAATCTCAGATCAAAAATAAATCCAGTAAAATAGTATGGAACTGCCATGTTTAAAAACACATAAAGTTTAACTTGTTATTTGGTGAATTCTTACCTTTGTTTACCTTGAAAACATACATTCTCTGTACTTGGAACATGGATTTAAACATTAACTATGCACCAGAATGTTCTCTTGAACCTCTACAGACGTTTTAGCACAACTTGCATTCACAGCAGGAGAGCAGATTAACCAAAAGAACTCTCTCCTCACCACCTGGCTGTCTGGGGCATCCCTCAGCAGGCTCTGAACTGACAGCATCTCCTTCTGTGGGACTTTCCATCCAAGCCACCTGGGAAAGACCATCATGACCATCCAACAAAGCCATCACATTCCTTCATGATCAGTTCAAATGAAGCTTCACTCTTGGAGTTTCCCCTACATGATTTCCCATATGCTTTCACGATGAGGTAAAGCACCCCCACAGCTGTGGAAAGTGGGTGGCCTGTGCCTATTTCTAGACTACACCAATGGTCCCCTGGTAGTAATTTTTCCTATGACTTTTGTTTTATGAACTGCTATGTGCTATGTGTTGTTTCTCACCTGGATTGTGGGCTCTTAGTAGACAGAGAAAAGGTACCTGCTTTCCCTACACCCTAAGGTGTGTCTGGTGATAACTTTGAAGCCTTACATGTTCGGGAAAACATTTGGGCTGACCGACTAAGAATAAGCTCTTACTCAAGGTAGTTACTTACATTTTCCAATCAAGAACAACTTTGCTTTAGTCAGTAGGTCGGAATACCACTCATGTGCCGTTACTCCGGGTACTCATGGGAATGAATTACAGAGAATGACCTGTTCTGCAGCCTCTGGTACCACAGAGACATGCTTCCCCTTTCGCACTAGGCACTCCGTAAATATTCGAGAGTTTCATTTGATCTCCTGGTAAATATATATTCAAGACTAGAATAATTTATATGCACTAATGTGAACAAGCCTCCAGTTTGAAAAACAAAGGCAGGGAAATGAAAATAAACATCAAGTAGACAGATTTTAACCAGAGAGTCTTAAGTGCACACTAAGCAGCAATCTGCCGCCATCATCTTAGAGGTGACATTTCTGTGGAGGTCAAGCGGGACTCACATAAACACAGGGCATTAGCCTCCCATCCAGTTCAAAGCCCTGGACCAACTAGCCGGGACCTGGAATCCAGGCACTTTGCCAATGCTCCTGGTTAAGCTTCAGCTTTCTTGTAACAACTACACACAGAGAAAGGTAGCAAAGAGTTCAGTTCTACTCAAGCTCAATCCAGGGTCTACACTGATGCCTGAGTAATGCTTGCCCACAGGGGAGGATCCACCCAGCATCCTGGCAGCCTTCGTACAGGGATTGGGTAGAGGCGATGTGCACGCGATGTGTGCCGGATGGCTTAGCGCCACACTAGGGAAGGTGAGCTCTTAAACCTGTGCCTCATGGTTGAGCCAGACCAGCCTTCACCCAGAGAGAGCACGGTCCAGAGGTGGCCGCTGCTACTGAGGATGTCCTTCACCCCTCTCCTCATCACCACACACTTTGATATTTAAATGTGTTCATTTGTTTTATTTTTGGTGGAGTTAGAGTGTCCTTTCTCAGCCTAGTTAATGTTGGCAATTTTTTTTTTTTTTTTTTTTGTTACTGGGGACTGAACTCAGGGGCACTGGACCACTGAGCCACAGCCCCAGCCCTATTTTTTTATTTTATTTAAAGACAGGATCTCAGTGAGTTGCTTAGCAACTAGGTGTTGCTGAGGCTGGCTTTGAACTCGTGATCCTCCCTCCTCAGCCTCCCGAGCCATTGAGATTACAGGTGTGTGCTGCTGCACCCAGTGGCAATGGGTTCTTGCTAGAATTGCTTCTACTTAGAGGTCACAGCCAGCACTTGGCACAGCCCTGCCATCCCCATCCTCTCAGACATTCTAGTCCCTCCTGTGGAGTAGCCTCTGAAGCTTGTCAGCAATGGCGGCTTCCCTCTCTCTCTGCAGTAGGTTCTCCCTCTGTTTGATGGTCCTCTTTCCTCTCCATCCATCCAACGCTACACAGCCAGGTACCCTCCATCAAGCTGCTTTGCACAGTCACAGACATGGCTGTTAGGCATCAACGAGATTAATGTACTGAGGTGCATGGGTTGGAAATACTCCAGAGACGCGATCCACCCTGGTGAGCAGGTCGTGGCATCCTTTGTGACCTTAGAGGAGGGAATTGAAGCCTGAAGAAAAGTATGGTTGGCTATTGGGCCCAAGGACTTGTCATCGCCAGGAGAAGGGCCTGATGGTGACAGGAACTGCTTGTAGGACAGTCACATCTGCCACAAGCAAAATTCTCCTTTAAGGTGTGGCCAGAGAACTGCTCCACGTTCCTCAAGACTGTGGGACTGGCTGTGCAGGCCATCAGGCTTGCTATCCTCAGAAACTGGAGGTGGGTGTGTGGGAGCCGCCGATCTCCTGTCGCACTGTCTGAAGTCGTGGAGTGAGAGTCTCGAGAGAACGGACACATTGGCTTGGGCCAGCGCCTACTTCCACCGTGAGAGGAAAGGGCAGCAAGTTTGCGTGGAGACGACAGGTTCAGGTGGACTTGAAGGACATTGGGATTTGGCTAGTCAGAAATGGCTGGGGAGGAAGGGACCTGGGCAGGCCCAGCAACCACTCAAGGGGGTAGGAGGACTTCACAGGCAGCAATGTGGCTTGAGCCTCAGATTGTGGAGCGCCACTGGTCCAGGACACCTGGCTCCCTGTGCTATGCCGTTAAGCACACGTGTGCCCGTGTTAATGTGTCATGACCCTCCTGCACACACATCTGCTCATGGGACGTGCAGCTCCATCGAAGTTGCTCGTGCAAGCAGGTTTCAGACACTGGTGTGGCCTTGCCCTGCAGGACAGTGGAGGAGGACAAGAGGACCAAAGGGGGCGACAGTGGGTTGCCCTGGAGGAAGAGGGGAGTGAGACAGCCTGCATGGGAAGGCCACCAAAAGAAGGCTGGGTCTGCAGTGGGCAGGGGCAGCCTTGCAAATCCGTGTGGTGCTGCTTTCCCAAGCCTGGAGTCGTGGCTGAGGACCAGGCAGAGTTGTCACCGTAGGAACAGAAACGGCCCCACAGTTCAGAAATGGAACTGGAAATGAACGTTGCAGACACACAGGATGCTGTGTGTTTGAACCTTGGAAATGGGTACGTAGAAAGTGGGAGGTGCAGACAGGGAGCAGACAGGGTCAGAGAAAACAGCAAGAGAGCTCAGCACCAACCGAGGACGTGTGGCAGTGCCAGCTGGCATCTGCCCTTGATAAGCACGCCTATGTGACACTGGGGTCAGCACTCAGCGCCTCTCATCTGTGGGTGACAGCTGGAGGCTGGGGAGCCTCTGCAGTTTCCACAGGAGACAGTAATGGGTACCAAGGACATGGGACCAAATGACTGAGGTCTGAGGTCCTAGGAGCAGGAACAGACAGGGATGGCGGGGTGAGAACATCAGAGGCAGAACACAGGGAGGGGACGGCCAGCCTACTGCTGACAGTTTAGGATGCCAGATGCAAGGGCAGGCACTGGTTGGTGGGTTTCACTGAAGGAGGCAGAGAGAAGGCATGTGTGTGCGTGTGTGTGTGCATGTCTGTGGGGGGATGTGTGTGTGTGTGTTCCTTTCTGTGTGTGTGGACATGTGAGTGTGTGTGGGCGTGTATGTGTGGGCATGTGTGTCTGTGTTCCTGTCTCTATGTGTGTGTGTGTATGGGCACGTGAGTGTGTGTTCCTGTCTGTGGGCATGTGTGAGTGTGTGTGTGTTCCTGTCTCTGTGTGTGTGTGAGTGTGTGGGCATGTGTCTGTGTTCCTGTCTCTGTGTGTGTGTGTGAGTGTGTGGGCATGTGTCTGTGTTCCTGTCTCTGTGTGTGTGAGTGTGTGGGTGTGGGTGTGTGTTCCTGTCTCTGTGTGTGTGTGGACATGTGAGTGTGTGTGAGTGTGTGTGGGCGTGTGTATCTGTGTTCCTGTCTGTGTGTGTGTGGGCATGTGTGTGTGTTCCTGTCTCTGTGTGTGTGAGTGTGTGTGTGTGTGCACACTCCACCCCTCTGGGCTCTCACCACTCCACTTTGCCAGGCGTGCAGCTGGTGAAACACTCATCTCTTACACACTTCCAGGTTGTTCTCCCATCTCTCAGGATCTTGTTGATGGTTAACAGGACACAGATGACCAGCAGCAGCCACGTGTTAATGACTGTGTGAGCTCTTTCATCGCTGAGACCAAAGGACCTTATGAGAACGACTTCAGAGGAGGAAGAGGGGATTTGGGGTTCACAGTTTCAGGTCTCAGCCACAGGGGGCCGACTTTATTGGAGGCCGAGGTGAGGCAGCCGGTCATGGAGAAGGGGTGGGGGAGGAAGTAGCTCGGGGTGTCTCCAGGAAGCAGAGAGAGCTGCTCACCAGGAGAAAACATAGACCCCAAAGGCACAGCCCAGGACCCACATTTCCAGCCACACTCCCTGTCTACAATCACCACCAAGTTAATCCCCACCAGGGAGTAATTCACTGATCAGGTTAAAGTTCTCACAACCCAATCATCTCAAATCTAAGCTTTCTTGCACTGTCTCACACATGAGCTTTCGGGACGACACCTCATATCTAAACCTTAACATCAATTTTGGCATCTTGGATCCAAAGTTGTAGAGAAAAGCTCTGGACCCATTCAGAATTTAGAGCCAGGCAAGGACTTACTAAAGATTCCCTTTCCAGGCTGGCACAGTGGTGCATGCCTGTGATCTCAGGGACCAGGGAGGCTGAGGCAGGAGAATCGGAAGTTTGTGGTCAGCCTCAGCAACTCAGTGAGGCCCTAAGCAACTTAACAAGACCCTATCTCAAAATTAAAATTAAAAAAAAGCTGGCGTTGTAGCCCAGTGATTGAGTGCCTCTGGGTTATGTCACTAGTGTGAAAAAAGAAAGGGGAAAAAAGGAGAAGGCTGGTGGGGGACAGACCCCGGGCACTGGCAAGGGGACTGGCTCTCATGGGTTCTTCAGGGCAGGGATGGTCCCATGACGTCATGACCTGCAGAGGTGGCTCCGTCACTCCCGTGCCCTCTGCGTCATGCTTCTTGCCTCTGCGTCTCGGTGTCCACCTAGGGCTGCGCTTTCCTGTGCTCATAAGGTAAAGGTAACTGGGCCATTTCGGGGGACCGTCCAATGTGCGCTCTCCCCTGTCCACCTGAAGTGCCACATCGTGTGTTCTCAGAGCGGTGCAGACCCTGCTGCCCGGCGGGGCCTGGGCTTGCTGCAGACCTCTGGGCTGGGAGCTGACTTCGCAGCCTCCGCTCTCCTGATGCATTCTCCACCCAGAGCCCTGGAGACGAGATCACCTTTAAATTCCTGCTTTTCTGAACTGGCTACTGAGAGGTGGCTGGGCTGTCTTATTTCCTCTGAGCAGTTTAATCCCTTAGTCCTAAGGGGCTCCTGGTTTTCTATGGGGTCCCCTAACTGTGTCAAACACACACTGAATAAAGCAATCCCTCCTTCTGCTGGAGCAGTTTTGTATACTTGAACCTTTGGGAAGGACTCACCCCTGAGATGAGCAAGGACTGTCTTTCCTCCGGGGGCAATCTGGCCTTGGAAAGCCAAATCACAGGCCCAGCCAAATGTTTGCCCATGTTTTAGTCCTGTGCACAAACTGCAGGGCTGTGGGGCAGGTGAGAGCCAGTGTGGTCAGCCTCAGCATGTGGGCCATGGGGCAGGTGAGAGCCAGCGTGGTCACAGCCTGGAGAACTCTGTGATAAGGACACTCAAAGAAGAGAACGTGGACCACTTCAGACCACGCATGTGGTGAGAGGGGGCTGGCTGTGATTGATTTTCGAGGATCTGTTAGCAAGTAAAGAGTGAATCTTAGCCAAGTCTTGGAAGTAGAAGCCATCTTTGAATTATGCAGAAAATATGGAGGCTGATTGGAGAAATGTGTTAGAGGAAAGCACATGGCCGTCAGTGTGCCTGCGCACATTTAAGGCAAAGGGTAGAAGACAGCCGAACTTCAATTAAAAGCAACTCATGATGGGTAGTTCTGTTACTGTCCCTCCAGTCCCACCTCTTCTAAAGCATAAATCTGAACTGTGAGGCACTCCAGCGGAGTACTACGCAGCTCCATTGTCCAATAATGAAGCCCAGCTACACCTCTGGGTACACCCCACGATCCACCCTCTCTGCTAGACCAATGAGGGTGAGACAGCTGGTCCATTGCATCTTCAAGTGAATCCCTGGGTCCAAAGCAGGGTTCACAGGGCTCACATGCACTGGCAGTGCCACCAGCTCCTCCTCTCAAGCTGTTTCAGAGGAGCTGTCCTTTCCCTGCCCTGGTGGGAACTGTATCCATCCAATGCACCATGGGTCACCCGCTCACCTGGGCCCTCCTCTCCCTCCATGCCGACCATCTGCACAATCACATTCGGTCATAGGCCTGTCACCTACTTGGGCTTTGGACCTTGTTTGGATGTCCTGTGCTCATTTGTTGAGCTTGGTTTTGGAGAACTATCTGTGGACTTACTTACCCAGCAATCTGTCCTGGCCTGGAGCCTGTAGGAACCAGACCATCTCTTGGTGTCAGCTGGCGTGTGCTCTGCAAAGCAGAAAGGCCGGCAGCACTGCTGGGCTCCCCCCCAACTTCAGAACCCCCCTACTGTCCTGGTTAGGTAGACCCCTCCTTCCCACAGACTCCTGGGCCACCTATGTCCTGATCTTGGATTCCCTAGAGTCCTGTCCTAGGCAGGGCTGGTCTGTATCTCAATCCTATATAAGCATTCTTGAGCTCATCCAGGGCAGGGACCATTTCTTATCATCTCTTTTTCCCGAGGGAAAACAAATGCTTTAAGAACATTTGTTAAATAAATGAAGGCAGCATGGTCCACATCTCCTGGCAGGATGAAGGCTGAGCTGGAGAACATTTGCTAGATGTGATTATAATAATGGAGAGTAACTATGTAGCCATCAAAGGGAGCTGCACCTGGCAACCATTGTTCTAAGTGCTCTAGTAGAGGAATCTTTCCCATCCACATGGCCTCCCATGCCTAGGTAAGGAACTGTTTCCTCTCTCTTTTTATCAGTGAGGAAATCAGGGCACAGAGAGACCTACCACCCTGCCCAGATAAGCACAGCTAGGGAGGAGCCCAGAGGGTTTGGACACAGATTGTATTCAGTCTACCTCAGATAAGGTCAAAACTGAATTTCATTTCTCAATTTAAGAGACTCATCCCCAAAAGGATGTATAGCTGTGTGGTAGAGAAGTTTCTGGATGTTAATTATTTTCAGCATATTGAACAGTGCGGTACATAATGTTTGATTTGCCACTTGTTCAAAGTGAAATGTTGAACCTGTCCAAATAGCACTCCAGTCGGTGGGGATGCACTCTAGCATCCTGGGGGATGGCACCCCAAAGGCTTGCTCCAACTCCAGTGTGTTTAGTTCATAATGAAACAGATTGAAAGTATCAGTTTGGGATTCTAGTCCTATAATTCAAGCTTTCTTCATTTTCAGAATGCTCCTGTATGGCATGAAGTTGGCTTGGTTGCAGAAGAACTTCCTGGGAAGTTTTAGGAAATACACTAAGAAAGAGGAAAGAGGTGTGTGAGTCTACTCTGCAGAGGAAGGTGAGGGTAGACAGAGACCACGTCTCTTTCCTCTCTGCTTTACCAGGGGCAACTTAACACAGTCAGCACGAGATTCCTTATTCCAAGCCTCCACCTCCCTCTTTCTGCTCCATCAACTACTGTTGGAGGGAACCCAGGAGTCAGGACATCCTGATGTGAAAGCATTACTTTCAGCCTAACTCCAACACCCCGGAAGACAAGGTCTACACAGGTCTAAGAGCACATATCCATTCCGCATTGAGCTTGGCTGGCAGTTTTCAGGGGAGTTGTACTTAGGCTGTAAACTGCCTCCCTTTGCATGTTTTTACTGGTTGCTGACTCACAAGACCTTTGAACTCTCCTTGGTATGATTATTAGCTTGATGATCTTGACCATTTTCAGTCTGGAATCACTGAAGAGTCTGTAAGCATTTACACCATCAGCTCCTCTTTCTACCGCGAGCTGACCCACCCTTGAGTCTGTACCGGATGCTGATGGTGATGCGTGGCCGGCTTTTTCTGGCCTACCAATGGATCTTTGCATGAGAGCTGAGGCTCTCAGCCCTGAGGCACCACCAGAAGTTCACCTGTGGAACCAACCCCAGGGTTTCACCTGGAAACCATTCACCACTCCCCCCTCTTGGCTCCCTTCCTCAGTGCCCTCTACCTGCCGGCTTCTCGCAGGCAGCAGTGACTAAGGCTTTGAGGGAAGTGCATCTGACTTCACCAAGAGGCCCCATGTCCCTGTTCTTTGCAAATGGAGGTTGGCCCTACAGCTTCAAACCCCCAAATAGGAGGGTCCACCTCCTCCCTCCTTCCACTAGAAACCTATCTTCCTGAGAGCAGGCTGCAGTGGAGCGGGGACAGTGTTCTGGTCAGGGGCCAGCACGCAGACCTGGGCGAGCTGCACACCAGACCCCCACAGGCCCTTCTGGAAAGGCCACTCGCACCACGGGGCCCAGAAATCTTTAATTGAATTGTTATTTATTTGTTTGTTTGTGTGTGTGTTTATTACTGGGGTGGAACTCAGGACACTTGACCACGGAGCCACATCCCCAGCCCTATTTTGTGTTCTATGTAGAGACAGGGTCTCACTGAGTTGCTTAGCGCCTCGCTGTTGCTGAGGCTGGCTTTGAACTCACGATCCTCCTGTCTCAGCCTCCCTAACTGCTGGCATTACAGGCGTGCGCCACTGTGCCTGGCTGTGTTTTAATTTTGATTTTGGTGTTTAATGAATGTTAATTTGTTATCACAATCATCACTAGTAACCAGAGTCACTCAGATGCAAATCACCATTCCTGCCAGCACACTGGAAGTCTTGATGGGCTTCATGTATCCGGAAAGCATCTCCCTGGTGACCATGGCCACCCCAGTTTCCAGTGAGGAAACAGAACATATCTGGTGTCAGTCAGGACTTCCTACTACAATGGGGCCTGAAAAGCCCAGTTGGGGGCTATCTCTGCTGACCAGGGTCCATGTGTGATCCCATCAGGAAGGCTGGGTTAAGACCAGATGAACTAGATGTAATGTTCTTTAAACGCTTTACCTCTATAAAGTAGTTTTATCTTGAAATATTATGTTTGATTTAACTGTTTCTTTCAATTACATTTTAATTATATATTGAGAAATTCTAACTGTGCATATTAATGAGGTTTTAAGTGATGTCATGAATTTCATGATTTTTTTTCCATTTTTTCCAATTTTATTCTTATTTTTCATTGACACACAAAAACGACATGTTTATGAGCTATCGCATGCTTTGTTGAGATGGTTCGTGCAGCGTGGAATGATCCAAGCAAGCCAACCAACCCATCCATGACCTCAGTGGTCAGCCTGCTCTGTGGTGGGAACGTCGGGGATGGATCGTCCCAGAGGCAGTGCAGTGTACAGTCTTCTACTACTAACCACACGGACCACACTGTGCAACCGATTTCTAAGTCAGTAAATACATAAAATGCCTTTCTCCTGCCCAGCCGAAGCCTCGAGCCCTTTGGCACTCTCTCCACACCCACACCCCAGCCTCTGGAATCAGCCACTCCATGTTCTGCTTCTGAGTTGGACTGTTTCCAGCTCCACGTATAAGCGAGAATATGTGGTATCTGTGTAGCAGTGTTGGACTTACTTCCTCAGCGTGATGCTCTGACTCCGCCCATGTTGCTACCAATGGCCTGATGTCCCCCTTTCAGAGCCACTGCTCTTCCACTGGGTGCCTCGTTCTCCTTGTCCATCGGTACTTAGGTTGAGGCCACACACACCTGCGCTGTTGTGAATAGTGCCGTGGGGAACATGGATGTGCAGATGTATGCTGGATGTGTCCATTTCGTTTTGCGTGAGTGCCTGCAGGTGGGATTGCTGTGCCACATGATCCCATCTTTGTCCTTCTGAGGAGCCTCTGTATTTTTCTCCATGATGGCTGTGCTGCCTCCCACCCACCAGCCAGCACGAGGGCCTCCTCCTCTCCACACCTTCTCTGCCACTGGTCTTTCCTCTTATTTATAATAGTCATTCCAATAAATGACTTTTAAGCAAACACTGGAAATCTGTCTACTGCTGAAAATTAGAGCTTGAACAACTTGAGTTGCCAGAACAAGCCAGAAGAATAAACTATATGGCATTTCATAGAAAACTGAAGGCATCCACTCTCAAGACAGTTTCCTAGACGTGTTTGACGTGTATGTCACAGAAGAGCACTCCGTTTCTACTGGCATCATTGGCCCTGTGCATTTTCTAGAAAGTCATTCCTATCATTGATTCTATCATTTGTTCCTTCCAAATCCCAGGCGGTGTGCTCACTCAGCTCACTGATTGTGTGGGCAGCACCAGGCAGCTTGTAGAACTGTGGCTTCAGGAGGCAGGTGGATCAATTCCCAGACTCCCTACCCTAGAGCCCCAAGCTTTACAGTCACTTATGCAGTCTTCTTTCTTGGCAGGGGACCTGGGGTCTGGAAAGGGAGTGGAATTGGGGGCTCCCCTGGGAAGATTGGACAGTGGGACTCAGGTGTTCACAGTCACAGTACTACTGCCTGAGCAAGGCAGAAAGAGGGGACAAGATGCAGATCCATTGGTGTGCGTATGTGTGACTGTGAGTGTATCTGTGAGTTTGAGTGTGAGTGTGTGAGTGCATGAGTGTGTGTGAATGTCTGTGCAAGAGAAAATGTGTGTTTGAAATAGTGTGCTTGAGAGTGTTCACTAAGGCGCCTGAGTGAGGGCTTCTGTGTGTGTGGAGTCTGTTAGTGTGTGTCCCTGTGTTAGAAACTGCACAGTGTGCCAGCGTTATTCTGCTCTGTGTGAGTGTGACAGCGTGGAGAGGGTGCTGTATGGGCTTGAGTGAGTGTAGGTGTGTGTATGTAAGTGTGAGTGTAGGTGTGTGTAAGTGTAGGTGTGTGAATGAGTCATCGTGTGTGCAAGCATGGTTTCTACAAGTATGAGATCTGAGCATCAGGGTGTGAGCACCCAGGAGGATGGGTCTGTTGATGCTGTTATGTATGAGTTTGTGTGTCTGTGAGCGTGATCATGCACCATCTGTGCGAATGATTGCATTCACGAGTATGTTAGTGTGTGACTGCATGTGTCCTTGACAGTGAAGCATGTGTGTGTGTGTGCATGGGAAGAACACAAGCGTGTGACTGTGCATCTGAATGTGAGGCTGTGAATGTACACAATTGTGTCTGGGTGTGTGTTTGAGCATGACAGCAAGTGTGAGTGTGTGCCAGTGTGTGCTGGAGTGTATAGTGTGTGTGAATGTGTCTGAGGGAGTCCAGCCTTTGTTTGTGTGTCTGATAAGTTATGAGGGATTGTGTGTGAGTGCAGGAGTGGAAGTGTGAATCTGTGGTGTGTGAGAGCTGGTGTGTGAATACTTGAGTTTGAATGTGTGAGTGAAAGTGTATTTGTGGTGTGTTTATCTGATTGTGTGACTGATGGTGGGAGTGGGAATGTGCATGTATGTGTGTGAGGGCATTTAATGTGTATGAGTGTGCATGTGCGTGTGTGTTTGAGGGTGAGTGAGTGTGAGTGTAAGTATGTGGGGGTGGATGCCTTGTGTGTAGTGTGTTTCTATGAGCGTGAATGTGTGTGAGTGCAGATCTGAGTGTGTGCCTGATGGTGTGTGTGTGACACCTGTGTTTGTTGGTGGTGTGTGATTAAGCTTGTGAAAGGATAAATGTGTATAAGTGTGCATTCATGTGAAAGTACTAGTGTTGGTGAGTGTGCATGGGTTCCAGTGTGTGCATGATTGTGAATTTGTGTGATTATGCAAGTGTTTATGAATGTGGAAGTGTGCTTGTGTAAGTCGGTGAGTGTGCGAGTGTGCAGTGTGTGAGCGTGCACTTCTTCCTGCAGAGGAGGCAAGTGATGGTCCTGGGGACTTCAGCCCTGGGAGGTCGTGGGCAGCACGCGAGAGTGGCTCTGGGCGGTGCCTCCAGGAGGCCAGCCTCCCACACTGCAGCCCAGCTTCCGCCTCCTCGGGGTGTGCCTTTCTGGGGAGACAGGGCTCTATGGAGGTGTCATGCTAGAGAAGGTCGTTAGGGTGGGCTAGAACCTGACACTGGTGTTCCAGGGGACGCTCAGAGGAGGGGCGAGGTGCAGAGGTGCAGGGGGAGAAGGGCCACCCACCAGCCAAGGAGAGAGGCCAGCTGGAAGAAAGAAGCCAGCCCTGCAGACACCTCAGACTGCAGTCCTCAGAATTGTGGGGTGATCAGTTTCCATCGGTGAAGCCACTTGGTTTGTGGTGCTTCATCATAGCAGCCTGGGAAGTTGGCCCAGTTGGGCACGGGACACTTTGCTACCAGACAAGAGTGACACGCAGAGAGGCGAGGCCATAGGCAGCCCTGTGTGGAGGCATCAAGCAGCTGACTGGGATGCACCTCACCCCTCTAGTGTTCAGGGCCATGGAGGACATGCTCCAGGACTGCCCACACTCAGGGTTGCAGGTGTGTGTGCCCTCCCCCTGCAGTAGTGTGGAGCGGTGGGGAAAGGGCAGACGGCCCTGCAAGATCAATGCCATAGCGGATGCCTGTAATCCTGTGGCTTGGGAGGCTGAGGCAGGAAGATCACAAGTTCAAAGCCAGCCTCAGCAACAGTGAGGAGCTAAGCAACTCAGTGAGACCCTGTCTCTCCATAAATCACAAAATAGGGCTGGGATGTGGCTCAGTGGTTGAGTGTCCTTGAGTTCAATCCCCAGTACCAAAATAAAAATAAAAGATTATTGCCATAGTGGAGGCAAGTCAGAAGGGCAGAGTCATGACAGGAGAATTTCCACAGGGATGCCTTGGTTCCTCAGGGGGCACTGAGCAGATGTGGAGCCACTGGGAGAGGAGCAGAGCCAAGGTGAGAACAGACAAGGAAGGGAGGGAGATGGGGCCGAGTGTGCCCTGAGCACAGGAGACGGGAGGGAGGGCAACGGGGCCCGGTGTGCAGGCCTCGGTCTCAGGTGTGGGGGTGCTCGATGAGGCCAGTGCAGGGGTAGGTGCTGGAGTGGACAGCACTGGGAAGAAAAGCAGGACACCACCCCAGCTCAGGACCGAAGTCAGAGGACAGGGAGATTGCCCTGGGGCTGGTGGGGTGGTCAGCATGCAGTAAGCTAAGCAGCTTGACTAGTGCATGGAGGATAGCCAGCCAGGGTCCTCAGTGGGCACAGGAGCAGCAGCAGGCCCACGCTGGCCTTTGTCGAGGTCCCCCGTATCCCCAGACCCACAGCTGTCAGCTCCCGCGGAGCTCCCAGGACCCAGAGGCTCCCTTGACCCCTGTTCCAGCTACAGGCTAGTCTGGGCCTCACTGTGGACACCTCGGCTCTGGGCTACCCTCCACTCAGCGTGCACACCGGACTATCTGGCCATGACCATAGAGAAGCGCTTCTCCCTATGATGCAGCTCCGGGCAGACGCTCTCGTCCCCAGAGCCTGTCTATCAGGGGTTCTGTTACTCCCACAATCTCCAGGTGGAAATCTCAACTCATCTTTTTTCTTCATTAGATTAACGTTTCTCATTACATATTGAGTGAGGAGTGGGAAGAAACTGAAATCAGAAGTGATCACGTCACTCCTACTCCCAGACTGACTTTTCCCCTGGTTGGGACAGTAGGAACAGCCCTGGTGGGACACGCAGTCCTCCAACGTTGCCTCGGTCCTGAAACTGCCTTTCACATACCATGCAGGGGCAAACTTCTCTGTTAGATCAATGCAAAGCATATTTATAAAGGGTTCTCTCTGCTTCTTCCAAAGACACAGGGACAATCAATGCCCTTGGGTGTCATGTGCTGAGCAAGCACATACAACTGCAGGGCCTCCATGTACACTGCGGGGACAGAATGAAGCTTCCAGTGTTCCTGCGGCCTGTCTGTGGTAGGCAGGCCACGTGCTGCTGGACAGCGGTACCAGAAAACCCTTCACACAGTTACCTCTGCCTGGGTGTGTACTTGAAAGTAGTTTGGGATGTGAAGACAATTTAAACAAATGCTTTCCATTCACAGAGACAATCACGACACACGGATGTTTTAGAGAAGGTTTCCAAGCAGGAACAGACGTCAACCCTGGCTCCCTCCACTCCTTCCCCTGTGCAAGCCCCGCTTCCTTCACAGGTGCAAACACAGGGTTAGAGTCTGCAAAGTTCTGGCTGGAGGAAGCCGTTCCTCCTCTTGGAGCTGGTGTGGAAACCCCAAGAGAAGCTCTCGTCTCCCAGAGTGGCTTAGGAGGTCATCTGGGTCAGGTGTGGCTTTGGCAGCTCTTAACTGTGGGCAAGGGCTTAGGGCTGTGCAGGGACCACAGACTCTCAGCTCCGCCACAGGGAGGAGGTGAGCACTCCTGGACACAGCGCCATGAACACCTCCAAACATCCTCGAAAGGAAGTGTCACTGATTGCTATGGTGACGTTAAACCAGAAATTCCAGTATTTAGTTCTTTGTTCTTTCAGACATTTAAAACGGATTAGACTAGATTAACCAAACAAATACAAAATATTTATAGGCGTATAAGTTTTTCTTCTCTTTTTCCTATAATTCTCCATACCTCGACTACGGAAATGGCATTTTACAGGTAGCAAACCAATCTCACTTTAGTTTTCTTGTCCCCAGTAAAGAGGAAACCTAGGCTTTGGTTGTAATCCTGAGGAGCTACTACTGTGCTGACAGGAAGTTGGTACTCCATGTATGACCTGGATCAAGTCAGCTTCCTGGTGGTGTGCCTATCAGATCCAGTTTGCACATGGAGATACTGACTCAGAGATGCTGGTGAGCTGCCTGACGGAACACCTTCGTGACACCTGGTGCTCAGCCTAGAGCTCAGGTGCTGTTCCCTGGAACCTAGGCCCTTGCCTGGGGTCTGGGTAGCACTAGCCTCTCTCTGCCCTACTTGGCACTCAGGCTCCATCAGTTTGCAAGCTGGGACACAGCCCTCACCAGAACCAGGTCTTGCTGTCACCAACTTCAGACTTCCTGCTGCAGACCGTGAGAAAATAAATGTCAGTAACCTCTCCCAGTCTGTGGTCTTTTGTTTGACAGCCCAAGTGGGCTAAGGTGTCAAAGTCTGTGCTCCACATATTTTTGAAATAGCACATCTGCCTCCTTCCAAGCTCCATCTCTGCACTTTGTCACCCTGTGGAAGGACACCCAACAGAGCCCAGGGGACGTGTTCAGTAGCTCTTGTTCAGTGCTGGAGCTTTTTAAGTTTGCCCTTCTGGAAAAATACCACAGCAAAGACTTTTTGCTTGAATCTCCATCCCATGTGTCCTCTTTATCAAACGCAGAAGGGAGCTTTGCTTTTGAAAGGGAGCATGAATATTTTGTTTTGGTTTTAATCAAGGCCTGCATGGAGATTGCCACAAACAGTTACTCTCACCCTGCTCTGCGGCACCAAGCAAATTATCTTACACGTCACCTGCCTCAGTGCTGGTGTTTCCTTGCTGGGAACCACAGGGAGGGTTCAGCAAACGTGTTGAGGAGGGTGATGAGAAATAAATCTTCATGGAAAATCGTATCAGGAGTAATTGGATAAAACCAAGAATAAACAGTCAGTCATTCCTCATTTGGGCTCAGGTTTGCGTTTTCATCATTAGACTCTGCAGTTGGCATTGCCCCTGTCCTCGAGGGCACTCCGCAGTGAGATTCTGACCATCACGTGGCCAGCACACATCAAGGTTTCCTTGATGGCCCTGCAGGTGAAATGGCTGAGCCTGAAGTGACATTCAAAGGGCCTCACCAGGAAAGCAGGCAGTCTGTGCGCCCAGTCTGCTCCCAAAGACAAATGCACCTGCCAAGCCACCTCTATTACTTTGTCCAGAAGGGATGCCTAGTGGTGCATGGTGTTTGTGGCAGAGAAAGAAAATGTGCCATGGTGTCACTGGAACCAAGAGGCGGTGAGCAGGGGCTTGGGAGTCATGCAATTCCACCTCTCCTGAGGATGAAACTCACCTGGAAACTCGGCAATGAATCCAGATATAGCTCAAATAAACCTGCACACACGAGGGTTTGTGCAAAAACAATGTTTGCACGCACTCAGCATGGCTGGAACACTCTGCCAGATACTTCTGGGAACACTTCTCCACAGGCAGGAGCCTTGATCTGATGAGGAGCAGTCACTTGAACCTTCTTTTTACTCAGATAGTTGCATGAACTCCGGAATGGGACAGCTGGAAGTCACTAATAGATGCATTTAAACTAGTATCCACATGTCTGCTTACAAAAGCTGGGGATCTGAAGAGTCAACTGTTTGGGCCATGGCTACAGGATAGGTAATAGAAGAGCCATTACAAAGCGTATTATATGTCACAACTGGGTGGGTGGGGCAGGACCTGTCCCCTGCTGTCCATCAGGCTCTGCAGGCACCCACCCCTGATGCAGGCACCCACCTCCTAAGCCCATGGCTGCACTGTTAGAGCCTCCTGGATGTTGACACTGCTGAGTGCTACACTGTTCTGGGGACTGGGTATAAGCTGCCATGTACGGGGAGCGTCAAGGCTTGGGACACAGGTGCCTATCACCCTTTCTGTGACAAAGGACAGAAAGGTGAAGTAATTGCCCAGGTCACATGGAATGAGGACAGGCAGTGCTGAGATCCAGGTTCCACCATGGGCTCCAGATCCCTCACTCTAACCATAAGTTCATGGAGCTTCCTGACCCTGTGTCTGATGACACTTTCCTTAGGCTGGATCTAGATGACCATTGACTCTTATCTGCGTACTAATTTCCCAGGGAATCAGAATTTTCAGCCTCCAGAGTTCCTCTGCAGAGCTGAAGAGGAGATGCAGGCTTTGCCCAGGATGTTCTCAGTCTGTCCCACCCACTCATCTGTTTTTCTCAGTGCTCTCAATATACAGGGATGGTTGGGGACACATGGGCAAAGGGTGCCTTACTATGAGTAACAGGAAGCAAGGACCAGTCATCATGTCCCCTCCCCATGTCCACACCACTTGGACATTGGTTATCTCTTCTCATCTCGCTCTGAAGAGTGAAAACACCTCCTCAAATACCTTCACCAGAATTCACTGGTTCTCCTCCATGGATGCTTGTGAAGTACATAACTAGCAGAACAGAAAAGGTTTGGACCTCCACATCCTTGAAATTCCTGCAGTTCCAGCCGGTACCATGAACCCAGCCTTGCTAGAGGCTGAGCTGTAAGTATCCAGCTATGACAAGCTTGAAATCCTGGCTCTTAGGAACTTTGAGATGATAATGAATGCTTTACCTTACTAAATATGAGGTGACTTGTTATGCAGCATAGATAACTAATACATACTTGTTCTGCGAAATTTGATATAAGGTGTTATGGTGTATTTTCCTTCATGTTTCTTACGCTTGTGGTTTATTAAACTTCTGTGGGCTACAGATTTTATCAAATTAAGCCTCAGGGGGAGGTTATAATTACCAAATTATACTTCTGTGGTGCTATAGATTTTTATCAGACTTCTGAAAGGTATGGTCATTATTCTTCAATTTTTTCTTTGCTATTCCCACCTTTGGAGATGCCAGTTATACTCATTTTATTCTATCTGAATCAGTCCCATAGCTGGACGATGTTCTGTCCATCTGTGGGATCCTCTTTTTCTGTCTCATTTCAAATGTTTCCATTGCTTTCCACATAAGTCAGTTTTTCCTGTGTGACCAAAATACCTGACGTGAACAACTCCGAGGAGAAAGGTTTTTTTCCCTCACAGTTCCTGAGCTTTTGGCTCATGCGTGGTGAGAGCTAAATCCATTGCTCTGGGCTTGGCGGAGGGAAGCTGCTCCTTTCACTGCAGCCTGGAGGGGGTCACAGACAAAGTGCATTCCACAAAGCACGGCCTAGGTGAGTACTCCCTTCAGTCACGTCCCACCTGCCTGCAGTTCCTACCTCTTCCCAGTTCCTACCTCTTCCCAGTTCCTACCTCTTCCCAGTAGTCCACTCAAATGATTGATCCATCAAGGAGATCAATCCACCGATGGAATCAGAAAATGTGCCATCCAATCTCTTCCCCAAAGCCCCGTTAGACATTGCTGCATTGAGAACCAAGTCTTCAACAACTGAACTTTTGAGGGACGTTCCATATCAAAACATAGCAATAGATACTCAATAGTTTCTATTGCTGTGTATTCAAATTCACTAGCGTTTTCTTTTGCAATATCAAGTGTGTCACTAATTGTATCCAGAGGATTTGTCATCTGATACCTTGCCACTTTTATCTAAGTTCTATTTCAGTGTTTCAACCTTTTCCATGTTTTGACTTAACATGTCAAACACATGGAATCACATTGTAACAACAGCATTAATGTATATCTGCTGATTCTAGCAGCCCTGCCAGTTCTGGACCCATTTAGGCTGATAAATCTTGCTCTTCATTGTGAGTTACATTTTGTGCTTCCTGCATGCTCCTTGAGCGTTTTCTATATCAATCTTTGTGAACTTCACCTTGCTGAAGTTTGGATAATTTTGTGTTGCTGTCGAATGACGGAGCCTTATCCTGGGGTGTAATGACCTAGCAGTACTTAACCTAGTTGAGTCTGGCTCTTACATTTACAGGTTGCTCTGCTTTGGCTTATGATTGCCCCTCATTAAGACAGTTGTCCTCAATTCCACTAACACCCCATTCCTTTCCAGGTTTTCCGTTCTGGCAGCAGCCAAGACTTGCTGGCTGCCTGTGAGGGCTGGGTAGATTTCCTTCTCTCTCTCTGGGCAAGTCTTGGCTTCTGCGTAAGTGAAGATACCGCAGAGCACTCAGGAGACAGCCCCTGCCCACTCTGCTCCAGAGAAGACTCAGTGCGTCATTCCTGCCCCCGCCCTGCATGCTCTCCACGCCCCTGTGTTCTTAGCTCCGTCTTTAAGAAGGGTTTTTTAAAGGTTGAGAATTGGAATTTTACTCAACATGCATTATTCTTTCCTAATCTGTACTTCAATTAATCCAGGCAAACCTTTTCTGGACAGAACATTATCTTGAACATCAAGAGGAGTGAACCCTTTTACTTGACCTTTATGATTACAGGAGCTCTGGCCTCCAAAGGTCCTCTGTGGCAGTAGTGGTTTCTCTTCTCTTGCTTGATTTTATTTGCAGCAACAAAATAGGGTATCTTTAATTTTCTTCCTGCCTTACCCAGCGACTGAGTCTATCTGAGCAGACATTTCAGAACTACAGGATACCTGGAAGTGCTTTGGGATGGGGCCCAACCACACAGGGTTCTGGGTAGAGTCCTGCTTGTCCTGTTTCTTGTTTCTTACATGCGTCTTGGTGAAAGGAGGTCAATAAGAACTCTATTGAAATCTGATACATGGGCTCTAGGATGTATGAAGATAGATTAATTTGGATAAAGGAATCATTTAAATATGATTATTCATCAAAAATATAGAAAATTAATATAATTATCCAATTAATGGCCAATTTATACTTGTATCTGCAGTTCTGTTTTATAAGATTTGTGCGCAGTTTTGATGAATGGTGGTCACTTCCACACCAGTCGGTAGAGCCATTCTCAGAGCAGATGCAGCTTCTGTTAGCTTAATTCCAATTTTTTTTATTTTTACTGTTCCACTTGTTCTAAAAATATTTTAGAGTGTATATATAATAATATAGAGCCACATATTATTATATATACACAAATGTATATTACAAAAAAATTAAAGGTGTATTTAAAAACTTGATAGGACTTTGCCCTTTATTATATCAACCTTTTCTAAATTGTATGGTTCAGCTTCTCCCATCTGTCACTGTCTAACTTAAGAGATGCAATCACTGGCCCTGAGTGTATTTTAATGAGAACTCTAAGCAGAGTTGTTGTATTTGCTCTTTGTTTAAATATTCCCTAAATGATAAAACTCTCCAGGCATTTCTGGAGGGTATGGCTACCAGGACCTTTAATGGATATTATATAACAAAGCGATGGTATATCACAACCAAAACTTAGGGGACACTTAGAGTTATTGTTTTATACAAATATTTGGAAAACTCCTGTGGAATATAATACTATCTCTGGGATCTCGAAATCACGACCTGGACTCATTCACAGTCAGACGGGCCCAAGTATAAATTCAGGGCTGTCTTGAAAGTCCTGCTCTCACAGGGAGTGGGCTCAGCTTCCTTCTTCACGCCAAGCCAAGCCAGCGGAGTGGAGAGACCAAACACTGTACACCATGTTTCAGTCACCATGACCGAAAGACTGGACAAGAGCAATGGAAAGAGAAAGCTTCAGAGGCCTCAGTCCCTCGGTGGCTGACCCACAGCTCTGAGCCTGAGGTGAGATGGCACCTCGTGGTGGAAGGACCAGGGAGGAAGGCAGCTCAGGACATGGTGATGGGAGGCAGGGGGAGCTCTGCTTACCTGGGACAAACTTCCTCCTCCCTAGCCTACCTGCCTGGGTACCACCCAGGTAATCTATCCATGGATCAATCCAGTGATGAGGCTACACCTCTCATCGTCTAACCATTTCACCTCTGTATGTCTTGCACTGTCTCACACATGAGCTGGTAGGGGACACCTGTCACCCAAAGAATAACACCAATATTATCTGGATGGAGCCTTCCCCTTCACCTTTTCTTTCACTCTGAGTCAGGAGGGTGCCAGTCACACATTATTCGTGCTAGACAGACACCAAGCCTGCTTTCTGAGACAGTGAGTGGCCAGGAGCCGAGCACCAGACAGGCTTCAGGGCCACAGGACTCCCCGTTGTCGGGTCCCATGGTCTTGTCCACACAGCAGCATGGTGGTGCTGTTCTCACCTCATTTTTACATTCTGCTTTCAGGCCAACAGACAGCCACTCCAAGGCCCAATTCAAACCACCTCCTGAAAACGGATTTGCAGATGCCTTAGCCAATGCTCACAGCCTATGAAGTCCCTACTGTGGCTCATACTGACAAACTCATTAGCCACACAATACTAAAGTGAGGTCACTACTGGGCTAGCAGAGGGAAACCACTAATAATGTCTCCCCAGATGCTCTGGAAGGGTGATGATGCTTGTTCCTAGGATTGCCAGGTCTTCATGCTATGTCATAGGTGAGGTGACCTCCCTGGCTGGGGTCTCCATGGACTTACCACCACTCTCAAGGCTGCCTGGCATAGGAAGAGGTATAGACAGCCAGTGTAGAAAGAGAAAAATATGCTTCCACCACTGTGGGGGCCAGATCATCACTTCACCATGTGTTCTCATCTGCAGAGAGTGACGACAGCAGCTCAGAATTGACCTTGTGTTGCTAATGTGATGGAGACATCCAAGTGGAGAGCAATCACATGACCCTTGTTCGTTGTTCCCACTGCTCTGTGGGTTTCTGAATGAAGCACTTCTAGGTATGTGTAATGAGACCCACAGGTGTCTATTTCATTTCCCCAGTTGCACACGTGAACATGTGGCTTGTTTGTAAACATTAGCATCATCAATGTTCTGAACTTCACTTTTTGAAATAGATAATGGAGCTGCCTTGAATCTAGGCCTCATCATGTCTGTGGTCATCAATGGAACCACTTATGTCACATAGGGAACCTCCCCATAGATGGTGGGAACTAATAGCAAGCAACAGTACCCACATCATTGGCATGCCTAGAGTTTCCAGCATGGCGCCTGCACCCACCAGGAGCTCAGCAAGTCCCTGGCCACAGAACCCAGCGCCAGGCTTTAGCGTAGGCTTATTTCACTGAGTTTCTGCATAAGGCACATTCTAATTCATGAACTGGTGAGCAGAGTTATTGGCAAGATTCCTCATCTGTGTGAGCAATGTGAATTCTACAAAGGCTATGGAGTGACATTCACGTGAACATTCGTTTGGCTCCAATTCTCCCCTGTTCCCTCCCTTCTACTTCTTCCCTCTCTCCTTTCACCTCCTTCGTCTCCTCTCCCTCTCTTCCTCCTCCTCTCCCTCTCTTCCTCCTCCTCTTCGTCTCTTCCTTCTCCTCTTCTCTGTCTCTTTTACTCATTTTTACTATTTCAGTTTGGCTCATGCCCATGCTTGGATGTCTATGAGTGGGGAAGTGAGGGAAAAGGAAAACTCTAGATTCCTCTGTTCAAAAATCCTGCCTGTTGACTCCCCTTGGAAGAGCTGAACAATTACTTGTGCTTTCAAAAAAGTTTTATTTGATTGTGAAGATTAGTTTTCCAAAACACCTCTGATGTGTTTTTCCCTGCTGTGTGTGATTTCTTGATTGTCAAGTGGATGTACTTATCCTTGGTTATTATGCTCACACACAGCTCAGCTGGTTGTATACCCCTTAAATGTTCCATCTTTTTGGTATTGGAAGTCCTTCTGAAGTGTATGCATTTTATATTTCTTTTAGAGTTTGTAGCCCATGTTTACTGAAAAAAACAGTTCAGTCTGCATGTCAGTAAGAAAAATCCTTCCCCAGCTGTTGTGTCCATTTGTTTTACATTGTATTTAAGGAAAGAGAAAATTCTTTAATGAAAATTCTCCTGCATAGAACATTTTATGGTATGTTTCATGTAATGAAGGAAATGCAAATCAATCAATCATTCAACCAATATTCTTAAAGGCTTTCCATCTGGCTCTGGGATATGTGTTCTAATATTGAAAAGTTGTTGGCCCTGGTACTTAATAATACTTGGCGTACATGTCTGTGTCTCCAAATGTCCTCCTCAGGAAAGGGGGACCACCTGCTCTCGTGTGCTGTCAGTGGTGCCATCCTTTGAGTGTCCCCTTCTCCCCTTTCAAAATCACACTACAATTCTATCCTTTTGTCAGCAAGATCTTCGTCACTATGACCACAACACCTGACACAAAGAATTTAGAGTAGGAAAGATTACTTTGGGCTTGTGATTTCAGAGGCTTCAGTCCATGGTGAGCTGACTCCATTGCTGTGGCCCCGGGTAGGCAGGGCATCATGGCAGGAGGGCGTGGTGGAGGAAATCTGCTCACTTCATGGCAGCAGGGAAGCAGGGTCAGGGTGGGGATAAGAAATACCCTTCTAGGGCATGCCCCAGTGACCTGCTTGCTCCAAACTTGCCTCATTGCTTATAGTTTCCACTGCCTCCCAGTGGATTAATCCAGCTACCAATGAATTAATCCACTGATGAAGTCAGAACCCTTGTGGTCCAATTACTTTTCCAAAGCCTCAACTCTAGGCCTTGCTGAACTTGGAAGAAATACATGCTGATGATATTTGGAGGTGAGACCTTTAGGAGAGAGGTCATGAGGTTGGGACTCCTATAGTGGGCCTGTGGTTAAACAAGGATAGAAGAGGCCTGAGCTGTCTCATACTGTTCTGTGTCATCATGTGACATCATGACATGGGGAAGGTCTCACCAGGTGCTGGTGCCATGTTCTGGGACTTCTCAGCCTCCAGAACTATGAGTCGAATACCTTTCTATTCTTGGCAATAGCAATAGCAATAGCAGTAGAAAATTTGTTAAGACCATGGGTGATTCCCTTTTTTGTTCCTATAAGGTCTCACCTCCCAAGGAGCTTCTCTCCGGCTTCTCACATCTTCATACTTTGATTCCATGGTACAAATGAAAAGAAGTAGAAAAATTAAATGTATATATATAAGTGCTTTCCATATAGCAGTGAGCCTCCGATAGTCAAACATTTATAGAGTAAAACAACTAACCTTTGGTGAGTTCCCTTTGAACTGTAATCAAAGACCATGGAACAATGTATAAAATGTGAAATGAGATAGGATGTGAATTTAATAAAGAGAAAATGTTAGTATATTTGCTCAATTATTCCAGTCTGAGATTTTTGAGAGATAATGTCAAAAAGAATCAAACGGGCTATTTTCCTAAGTCAGTCCAAAGACTCAAACTAACCGTGTGTATGAGCGTATGCAGAGGTGCTTCAGCTCTGCATCTATATCCAGGTCTGTACACTTTGGCATTGCTGATTTTAGGAGGAACACTCTGGGGGGTGCTGTCCTGTTCACCGCAGAAGAGTGGACAGCAGCCTTGAACTCTGCTCAATGGATGCTCCTGGCACCCTGCCCTGGTTATGGGAATCAAAAACACCTCCACACCTCGCCAGGAGAACCTCGGGAGGCAAAATCACTCTGTGGGGCTCCGCACATCTGCAAAGCAGGATTAAGGACCTCAGTTATATATGTAATTTCAACACCAATTTAGGCAATATTGTACAACTTGTGTCTGGTTTTAAAAGATCAAGAATATTTATCTTGTTTTTCCCCCCCTTTCAAGGGATCCTTTTAGCACAGAGCAGATCTCATAAAAGTTTAAGCTCTCCATAGCTCTCTTGTAATAGGTTTTCATATTGTGTCAGAGTTGCTAAGCAGACGGACGTATCTCCAACATTGCCACTGGGACAAAGATCAGATCAAGGTCTAAACCATACACTTAGAACTCTAGGCCAGACAGACAGGAAAGCCAGCAGCAAGGGGGAAACCCTGGGTGACCTGACATGCACCCAATCCACAGTTGTGGGTCTATTTGCTGGAGAGAGAGGCATCAATGCCAGCACGGGCCAGACCTGGGCTTTAAGAGACAGCGCGGTCACCCAGAGGGCCACAAGACCTCCTCCCCCTTTCCTTCCACACCACACGCACGTTCCTTCCCAACAGGAGGTTAGTGAAAAGCCACCCCGGAAGATGGTTCAGAGAGGTGTTCCTAGAACTAAGGGACCCTGGACTGGCCTCGTGGAAGAGAAGCCACACTCACTTAGCACCTGGACAGAGTAGCAGAAACACCTGGTTTCCAGGTCCTGCTGAGGCTGTCATCAACTAATGGCATCAATCTCACAAGGCTGGACTTTAACAGGATAAGACAGTGACTTTCAGTGATTCTGAGAGAAGCAAATATGTAAAACGATGGAAAATACACATTCTTTCCTCTCTGCTCCTAAATCTATCTTGATGCATTTTTTTATCCATGTAAGTGTATCAATATGCACTTTACACACTCGCAGAAGAAACGTTCATTGCTTAGGATATTCATTGTATGACTGGGGAGTGCCTCAGTTACCTTAAGGCTCACAGGGCTGCCTGGCGGAGAAAGATCACCTGTGCTCTCCGGGGGAGTAGGACTGGGACTAGCGAGTGGAATCTGCAACTTAAAGCTGTCAAAGTGTCGTCAAGTCCAATCCTAATGGCTTTCTTCTCCACCTCAGGATTTCTCTGAGCTCAGGAGCAACTTCCCAGCCATAGGCAATAGATCACCGTGGCCCAACGAACCACAAAATCTGTTCCAGTGCTTGGCTATCATGGTTGATGGACTGTGGATGCGGAGAAGCAGAAAATCAGCTCTGCAGCCAGGCACTTAATCAAGCAGAGGCTTAACAGCTGAGTGAGTCTATGACTTTCTCCTCATGGGTAATAGTGGGGAGGGGCTGCAATATTGTTTCACCCAAAGGTTGATGTGCTGTCTCGGGAAATGACCTGGTCCACACTGGACTACAAAATCATGGAAGGGATTCACACAAGTAGATCACCTGGTTTTCCTTTTCTTCTTTTTTCCCAACCGTGTGGCAACAGTTTACCAGTGCAGCCCCCCTGTGTGCACACACACATACACACACATGCACAAAGATGGAAATATATACCTTTTCTGTAACAGGTGTAAATTTCTTCAGTCAAATCTAAGACTCCTCAAAATTCTACTGGCCAAATAATTGAGAAATTCAGTTGCTTCCTTCTTGACACTTCCAGCCTTCCCTGATCTTGCCCAGAACCTAAGTGTCAAGTTCCTCTCTTCTGATTTCAAAAACAAGACAGAGCTAGCCTGTGGGTGTCGATAACTGATAAGAGAGCTTATGGCTGAGTCCTTTCAGATCTCTTGTCTGCCCAATGTCTTTGCTCACCATGGTGCTGATTTCCATATTGGGTCTGTCACTTTCCCTCATTCCCAAAGACCTCTCTGCTCCAAACACAGGGTGTCTACATGGCCCCGACTTTCCAGGGCATGGCTGCTTGCCAAGGTGGCCATGTTCAGAGAGTGTTTCAACCCTGGCCACTGCAGGAGCCAGGCATGCCCTTGAGCATGAGGTCTAGTACCTAGCTTGGATCCCTAGCACGCATGCCCCTTCTAAGTGGTGAGCTCATCTCTGGAGCCTTTCTCCTGAATGTCAAGAGACAAACCATCATGTGGCCCTCCACTATGGGTGATCCTCTCCTGGGAAGAATCGGGAACACCTCTATCCCTCATTCCCAAAGCCCCTTGAAGTGGCTGTTGTTTACTGTCTTCTGACCAGGACATTTCCACATGCCAGAGACACAGAAAGAGAACTGTGCCAGACCCACTGGGATAGTAACTAGCTACTTATACAGCATTCTCATGGACCTCTTGGCAGAGCTAAGATGGAGCTGCTCGAACGTCCCTCTGTGGGGCTCAGTGTAAAGTTAAGACCCAAACACAAGCCATGCAAAACCTATGTGTACACACCACCACCTATGTGTAACCACACAAAAGCCGTACAAAATCTATGTGTGCACACACACAGCACACATGAATTAACCAAGCAATAAATCACAGACTACTAAAGTACAAAGTGTCTCAGAGTGCCCCAGACCAATATAGTGTTTCCTCACTGGCACCAGATTTTCTGTTCTCCATTATAATCCTATTCAATTACTATCTTTCATATTTATATGCTCATTCAAAATTATTTTATATATACTATGACATCAAATTTCCTTGTCTCTCCATATTTACTTCCTTCCCTCCATTGGAAAAATTCTTTCTTCACAATGAATGCTGATCTCATTCCTAGCTATGAATCTTCCTTGGTTAAAAAAATCACACACATCCCCCACACGCTCACATGAATGATAGTAGCCTCTTTAATTTTCCCTGATTATGGGCATGTAAAGTCTAAAACATTACAGGACTGTACCTCTAGGAGCTGGAATGAGATTCCTTCTACTGTCTACTACTTTAAATGCAGACTGAGATTTAGCCCATGTTGTCATAGGTGTAGTAAAATTGGTACTTGATTCATTCTGGGGGAACTTTAATTAGGAATAAAATTTCAGGGATGCCATTTATGAAAACATACAATGAAATTTAAAAAATAGGAATATCCATTAACCTAGAAACCATTTTTCTAAAATTTTCCCTAAGAAAATAATTAAAGATATACATAAGATATGAGAATAAATACAGCATTAATTCTATGTAACACATAGTAATGAAACATTGCAGACAGCCTAAATTTCAAAAATGATAAAATTTTCAATTAAATTGAGAGTCATAAAGTGAATGCTAAAGAATTATTAAAATTATAGTATCTGAAATGTGTTTAATGGCATGAATATTATTCATCATGTAATACTGAATGAAAATGTATTATCATTTAATCAACTGTCCTATTTTGTGAAGTAGATGCACAGAAAAATAACTGGAAGGAAATCCACCAAACACAGAAGCATGCTGCTCTCCAGGCCGCGGGATGGCGCGCTGTTTTCTTCTTCCTCGCCACCTGTGCCGTGCAACTATGGTCACAACGCCTGTGGATCCGTTAGACTGACAAGAGTTAAGGTGACAGTCGTAGTGCATCTTTCTCAACCAACAGTTCACTGGCTCCCGGGGAACCTGAGCCATGTTTGGAGATGTTTTATTGCCATGCATGGAGCAGGGACCTGCTCCTGGTGGGAATGAAGCCCTAGGCTGTGCTGAACATGCAGTGCATTGAACAGCTCCCGCGGCAAAGGATCATCTAGCACAAAATAGCTCTGGGGCTGAGGCTGGGACTCCCTGAAATAATGAGAAGAGTGGGCTCAGAGGTCAGAGAGACAGGGTTCAAGTCTGGCCGCATCACTTACAACTGTTCAACACCTCAAATGTACTGGGCCTCTGGGGACTCAGTTTACCTCTCTGGCAAATGGGGGACCACAGTGGCTTCTGCTTCATTGGAGAGCCGTGGGGCAGAGTGGCCCAGTGCAGGTCAAGTGCTCAGGCTGGGCCTGCTTGAGTCAGCACACAGCAGCGGCTAGTAGGGCCTCCGTCGCAGACGCATGCGCAGCACCATGTAAAAATTGTGAGAAAATGCAGAGAACACTTAACAAGAAAGCAAACACCCTGAGGAGCCAAGTGGTGATGTCTTGTCTTCTTTTCTTCAGACTGTTTTAAAAAATTTAAATAGTACTCAATTTGAATACATCACTGATTAGGTGGTGTTTCTCTGCTTTTCTGACCAGTCTGATTTACCTCCCTACCTTACTCCTTAAAGCAGATCCAGTCAAGGATTTTGTATACATTTTTGTGATTCATTTTATTACTCTTATCATCATTATCATTTAGTACTGGTTATTGAACCTGGGTGCTCTACCACTGAGTTACATCTCAGTCTTTTGCATATATTTTGTTTTAGACAGGGTCTTGCTAAATTACCCAGGTTGGCCTCAATCTTGGGATCTTCCTGCCTCAGCCTCCCAAGTTCTAGGATTACAGGCATGTACAATGCCTGGCCTCTAATCCCTCATCTTAGCTTTATCACAAACATATGCATTCACAAATGAGCTAGCTATTATTCTATCTGTTGCCATCACCATCATCATCTAATCATTATGTGTACTTCTAAATCTTCATATATATATATATATATATATATTTATTTATTTTTTACTCACCTAGGTTTACTTGTTTCTGCCTCCTTCAAAACAGCTAGCGATCTGGCTTGGTTCTCTTCAACACCACCTCTCCTGTTCTGCATGTCACTGAGGCATGTTTTGCTGTGTGTTGAAGAAGCCCTGGCTGTCTGAGGTTCTGATGCCCTTGGTGGGTGGGCTCCGCCTCCACCCCTGCAGAGGTAACCGATGGCCGGCTGTCCTGCCCGAGCTCGCCCTGCTCAGTCAGCCATGCTCGTTCCTGTGACAGAAACACCCTGCGTTGCTCTAGACCCAATTTCTTCTTCTCCCCTAACCCTTCAGCAGCTCCTCACTTGCCAGCCGGTGGAGTGCAGTCACCCTCTTGGCTGTCCGGAACCTCTGGCCACCACTGCCTGCACCTGCTTAACCCTGGGCCGCGGCCGCTCTCCGGTGGATGAAGCCATCTGCATTTCCCTTTGTGGTTCGCTATGGGTTCTTGCCTCAAAGTCTCCTCTTTTCTGTTTCCATCTAATGGAAAGGAGGCAGGGGGCCCGAGTGGAGAAGCTGATTCCCTGGCTGAGCCACTGTGTGGCTGAGGGTGCGCCTTGGCTAGTGTCCTCACATGGAGATCGGAGTGGCGGACCTCAACACTTGCCACCAGAGTTAGGCGGAGCGAGCAGGGCTGCTCCTCAGTGCCAAGGGCTTCCAGGGGCTTCCAGGGGCCCTGCCACCTGCCATAACCTGCAGTGCCTGGTCCCGGGGCAGTTTCAGGGCACTTCCTGACAGCAAAAATCTTTTACGTTATGGCCAGGGAGCTGCATGCCATTCTGAGATGTATTCTCTTTCTGTGTTTTTAACCATTTTATTGAAACTCCTTTTAACCCAGCCCACCTCGTCACTATCAGGGTAAAATTTTAGCCCAGTGTGTATTTAGACTTCTCTAACACTGAGTGCTTTGCTCACCACTGATGTGTTGTGCATCAGTTCTGCCCAGCCTACTGCGTCTGACTTGGTTCTTGCTCTCCATCCTGAATGGGCACTTCAGTGAGGTGCTGTAATTGGTTGATTACCTGGTTTTTACAGTGCTGATCCTGTGTCAGGAGTGCAGGCTTCCAAAAGCCTGCACCTCATGCAGTGGCTGAGTTTGAATCCTGTCACCTCCTTTAGGGTGCCAAGGACACCACTCACAGTGTCACAGCAAAAATTCTCTCAGTGATGCCCAGAGATGCCTCGGCCTACTCTGCATTTCTAAAGAAATGGCTCAACATTTCTAGGTGTTGATGGTGGAAGGGTTTCCATGTGAGCAGAGTCGTGCTGCTCTAAGCACCTCTCCAATCTGATGCAATAAAAATGACAGTGTGTGAGAGAGATCATTCCAGGTCAAGAACACCCTGCCCACAAGGGCCCAGGGAAAGGAAGCGAGATCCATTCAGGAAACGGCACACTTCAGATGGAGAGACAAAGTGAAAGGCACAGAAGACAGAGTGGTACACAGGACAAGATTCTGAAGGCTCCAAAGAAAGAGGTGTGCAGGGACTTAGGGTGTGGGGAAGAGTCTAAAGCTTTTGTCTTAGAAGCGTGTGCTACTGTGGACAGATTGGAGAACACCGAATCAGAGTCAAGAACACTGTTGGGGCATATTTGAAAGAGAATAAGAAGAAATGAAGATAACTTAGGAACACACATGGAGAATAGTGGTTCTCTCTTCCATGAGTAACTGTGACTTTAAAACATTGAGCAACCTGCTTCTCTCTCTGACCTGTTAGTGAGAGAGCTCCAGAGGACGGGAAGGAACGGATTGGACCAGAACATCACTCTGAGAGCGGATTCCTGTGCACTTCCACAGGGTGGGAACGAGCCTCTCTGGTAAGCTGCTGTTGCTGCTCAGTAACTGGCTCTGCCATGCTTGTTAAGGCCAACTAAGTAACCACTGTCCAGGAACACGGTCAACTTGAGCATTGCACAGGGCTGTGAGCAGGACTTGTGGCCTGCTGATTTTCCCTGTGCGTCAGAACAGGAAATCCTGCTGTTCCACCGTCCTACCTAACTTTTCTGTTATCTACCCAAACCTCATGCTTCTCTCAAGATACAGAATGAAGACGTTCTTCTCATTATGTCTCACCTGGCTCAGGTGTGTCTGCACCTAGTACAATGACAGGTAGCAAGAAACTTTGTAGAACTGGTAAACTAACCTCTGTTTTCTCTGACTTGACCAGATCTCCACAAGGGCGGGCATCTCTGTCCATCTCAGGCAGCGCTGACTGCAGACTGCGGCTCCACAATTCAGTGCAGAGTGAGCCACACCATCCTGGTGCGCCTGTGCCATCTGGGCATCAGACCTGACTGCAGGTCAGTTAGTCTAGAGATGCAGCCTGAAAATGTCCCCAAGCTAGGATGATGGCCAGGAATACCTTGGATTCTTCTCCACCTCTATCTCCAGTTCCCAGTGCGAGGCTGTTCTATTCTACTCAAATTTACCTCAAATATTCCTTGGATTGAAATAACAGATGATTTGACAGTGCAACTCAAAAAGAAGGCTATTCAGTTGGAGCCTTTAAGGCAATTTCCATGCAGTGTGTTGTGTGATAGCATGAAAACAGATGGAAAGAGAGCATCTTCATCTCCTCCTTATGGCGCACCGCAAATAAAAAGTTAAAAAGTTGTCATGAGTTCTATAATTAAAAACAATTTAGGTTGATTTAACAGTCAGTTAAGCAAGTCTTTCTGTTCCTTCCTGCATCACAAGACTGATGGAAGTTTCCTCTCTGATTGTTAATTATTCTTTTTTATTACAGCCATGACACTTAAGATTTTCTTTCTGCTTTTCTTCTCTGCAATTCAATGTTAGAGTTAAAACATTTGTTTTTGTCTTGCCAAAGTTTTCCTTTTGAATCTTCCATTAGGAAAATCACCTCCATTTCTCACTAAATATCCACAAGAAAGCCAAGCAGCCCAGCTCGAGGGGCACTCTGCTCCGGAGGGTCACCTGTCTGCTCTCCAGGCCTGGGCTACCAAGTCCCCCAGCCCTCCCGCTGACTTGCTCCCCAGCTGTAGCTGAGCAGGACTCCCAACAGTCACCATGTCATCGCAGCTACTTCTGCTCCCAATTTCACATGATACATTTTCCCTATGGAACACCTGGGGAATGCAAAGACGTACACAGAAGAAAATAAAAATCAACTGTAATTAAACCATCAAGAGGGAAGCTGATAATTTTTTGGAGGCATGGCTGGTTGCTGGCATTAATTTTTGAAAATCTGTTTGACCAGATTTTACTGTGAGGCATGGTCCCATTCTGCTCTGAGGCTTTCCCTCTGTACAGAGGCACACTTGGAGAGCATAATTTAGCTGATGAATAGAATACGGTCTGAAGTACTCAGGTGACTTACCCAACCCTTTAGCATTGGATATGTGTGTTGATTACAGTGTTTCATCCTAAGTAATGATGCTTTGATTATCTTTGCAAATACATGTGTGTTTTTATCTCTGGTTATTTTATCAGCAGATATTCCTAGAGTACACATCTTTTAGGAGCTGCTACTAAATATCAGAATGTTCTTGTCTTTCATTTTGGCAGAAATAATGATTTCCTCTTATCAGGTTCATGGGGTGCTCTATTAAGAATGAAGAATTTAACTGAACAACATACCTTTTAAATGTCTTAAAATTTAGTTGATTTTTCTTTGTGTTAGAAGTTACAGTAAATCACAAAATCCACAATATGGGTCTCCATACTTGGAAAAGAAGCACACTTCCTTCTTCCATTTAAAACTTTTCTGACCTGGGAGTCACTTCTGGGGCTGTCTCAGTGCAGCCATGAGCTAAAGTGCCAGTCAGGGAGTGTGTGAGCGAACAGGTCGGGGACGGTGGGTGGGCTCCGTCCCTGAGAAGGCTTTACATAGCTCGCTGCAGAAGAAGCTCGGTGGGCACAGGGCATTCACTGTGCTCATCTCCAAAGGCAGAAAGAACATGGTTTTAATTGTACCCCCAAATACATGCAGACTTCCTAATCCCAGATACATGTGTGTGTAACCTTACTTGGAAATAGGATCTTTGCAGATGAAGCTGAGATGAGGCCAGGTGAAGACAGGCAGAGGTTGGAGTGAACCTCCAGTTAACCAGTGGAGGCCCACAGAGGACTGCAGGAGCCCTCGAACACCAGCAGAAAGTCATGGAGCATGTTCCCCCAGGTCTTCAGAGGGATCATACACCCTGCTGACACCCTGATGTTGGACTCTTGGCCTCCAGCACTGTGAGAGCATGAATGTCCACTGTTGGAAGCCACCTCGCCATCAATGCTTTCTATGGGAACCCCCAGGAACTCAGATAGGGCCTAGGATGGTTGCTCCAGACCTACAACAAAATGACCCAGGTTCCATCGAAAGAAATAAAACCAGGAAATGCCAACAGGCAAATCCTCCCTGGTGCAGGCTTGCTGATTAGGCATGTGGGGCTGTGATGCCTCCACAAGCAAGCATGTCTCCGCCCTGCCTCTGCCCCAGGTCAGTCTCCTAGGACGTGGTCTTCACTGTGTCCAGCCAGTGTGTGGGACGCATGCCCAGGCGTTCTTCAGCTTCACTGTGAGCCTGTCACCCATGGGGAAGTGCCCTCATTGCTGCTCTTCCCTGAAGCACACACACCCGCCAGTGAAGTTCAGGGTTTTCATTTCTTTCTTTTCACTTAAAGTGGTAAGATGCCTCCCTCTTATTACTAAAAACAATAGCGGTAAACTCAACGTCCCATGATTTGGGGCTGACGCCTTTCGCAAGAAGGGTGCTGGGAACGCACAGTTGACGGTGCCCCTGTGTCCCCACCCTTTTCATTTCTGACGCCACATCTTGTCCTCACGTCTCCCGTCTCCTCTTTGCTCCACTTCTGGTCTCCTACTTTACCTTCCGCTCCATTCCCTCCTTATTTGGAAGCAAGTTCTGCAAACCATCTGCAAAATATTTGCAAAATAATTGAGAAACGTGTGAAATTTTATCAACTACTCTTCAAGGAGCACAGTAACACCAGTGTTTGAAGAATGCCTATGGAATTTAAAGTTCTAAAATAATTTGTCCAGCATATTATGTCATGACTGGTAATAAATATGTAATATTTTATTGTCCATATCATGGTGCACTGTAGCATGTGGACTCGCAGTAAAAATTGTTAGACTGATATTTAGAAATTAATACAAATTATGGTTTTATGGGTGCTGTACTCAAATATTGTTGACATAATTAACATTCTTCTTTATAGACTGGTTAAAATACTGAACAGAGGCTTGAAATAATGATTCAAACTAGAAAGAGAATTTAGACAACAAAAAGCTCAATTGTTTTACCTTACAGGATGCACACATATCATTTTAAAATATTAATGAAATATTTGGATTTTCAGGGTTCCTATGGCAAAAAGTAAAATAAAAATAGCTTTTCAGAAATAAAAATAAATTTGGACACCTGTCCATGTTTGAAGGACGTAGATGTTCATCTCCGTGGAGCCCACTACAGCCTCTTCTAAACAATGTTGTATAAGTCACCTGAGTCAAAGATAGTAGAAATACATCTAGTCCCTGGGTTGAAAAAGGTGGAATCACTACAATTCTAGAGCAAAGGAAGAGAAATCATTTCCTCCTTCGCAGGGTGATTTGCTTCTGCTTCCTCCCCCTGGGCCAGCGGTTGCTGGTCTCTGCCTCTACCTTCTTCCCTGGGGCAGACCAAATGTGGGCGACCTCATGGGCGACCTGCTGGGCAGAGGAGATGTAGCTAGATGATGGGCAGTGGTCACTGAGGGGTTACAGCGGTATTCAGCTTCTCAGATAATAAAACAAGCCATTAGGTTGAGAAAAGAATGTCAGTATGATGTAGAGAGTCCCCAGAGAATCAATGGCTCTGTAGATCACGAAAGGTATAAGGAAACTTCCCAGGTGCCAGCATTTCGCTCTGAGTGTCAATTTGTTGACTGAAACCAGTTAAAAGGTCACTTTTCTAGGATGGAGCTGGGTCACCGGGCAGATAATCCCATTTCTGCTGATCAGCACTTGCGAAGCCTATAGCTGTGAGGTGGCCCCCAGCTCACACCACTGGTGTGCACCCGAGAAGTCCTGCATGTCAGGACACATTTCCCTTCACTCGACCTGGCTCTGCGGGTGTCAGTTCCCTGACACTAGTATAGTAAAGTCGAGGTAAGAAAAGAAACCTGATGACCTCAAAATAAAATGTCGCATCTCTTTTGATTTTACTAGTTTAGTATATTTTTGGAAGCACAGGGAATGAGCTAGCAGGAAGAAGCAGATCAGAGTGTTTTTACCACTAATAACCCAAGTGGCAATACGAACTGCACACCTCAGGGGTCTTGCAGTCAATAGTATCTGGGAGAATGAAACCTTCTGGGTGTTCACACTGTCCCCAGCAAAGTGCCTGCAAAGCAGCCTTTCCAGTGCTGCAGGAATGTCCTCGTCACCTCCCTCCTTCCACCTGAATATTAATCACAGTGATTTGCACCCACCCTCTCAGTTGCTGGCACCCGTCCCCCAGTTATTCCACTGGGACGTCCTTAAGCTTATTCTATAACAATAGAGCTAATTTGAGAATCCGATAGGAGCATATGTTGAGGGTCTTTGCTTAAGTTCTCCTGTCTGTCACCACAAACAAATTTACCACTTCTGTGCAGTCCTCTCGGACCATAATCCCTACTGACTGGTTATTTAAGACTGAAGAGAGGATAAAGCTTTCTTCATTTCCTTAAGTGCTCTGAGGACACGGGCACTCATCCGAGCCAGTGCCCATCGCATGTCCTGAGCATCCACGTTGAGAGGCAGGTTCCAGCAGGAGGAGCGCCCTGCAGGCCCAGTACCCATCATTCCGACTTCACCGACATCCCAGCCTCGGAAGTCTGTGGTCCTGAACTCTGCCTGCAGACTCTGTCACTTGGTCAATTCCTGGGGCCCTGGCTGCTCTGTGGTTATCCAGTCCAGGTTGCTTCTTTTAGCAGGCAGGAATGTGACCTCTGAGTGTCCTTCCAGACTCTGAGTTGTCCTGCAAGGATGGAGGTTGACAGTGGACTCTGCTCCGGAAGGTCCTTCCTGTAGAGAAGGTGGCTTCATCATTGTAAAGAGGGACTCGGAAAAGGCAGCCCTCTCTTAGCTCTGATTAAGACTGGGGCACTTATCGTCGCGGCCCTGCGGTCATCTCTCCTGGACACAGGCGCCTCTCTGCTGTGTTTTCCTGCAGTGCCTCCTTTCACAAAAGCAGCCAGTGCACTGGGCAAGGGGGTCTCCTTGTAATCAACCGAGCTGATCCTACAGATTTGGCGGAGGGGAATTCTTGCAGGCGATTCACATGATGAATGCAGGCCGCTCTTTTCTGAGCTCTCACTCACAGCTTTGAGTTTAAGATTGCAGCTTACACTGTCAAAACGCATGCTGATTTGATCCCCTTTCTTACAGGGCTGGATCCTTAGAAAAGCCCGCTCTGTTGTGGCGATAAAGGCCTATTCAATGTGGGGTCTGACCCTGGAGGCCGCTGCGCGCCGAGCTCAGTGGAACTCGCGCGCCCCCTACAGGCCGCTCGGAATTCGTGCATCCCAGGCGCTGGCTTTTTTTTTTTTTAATGACTCTCAATGACTTCCTTGATTTATTTATCATGATGTGTTAGTGAGTTTAAGAGAGTTTTATTTGCGGAAGCCCGATAATCCCTGATAGATAACGGAAAGTATTTCTGTCCAGTGTTCAGGCAGCGCTGCGCCCTGGGAAAGAGTGCCTGTCTCTCTTTCAGGCACCAGGCTAGCTTGTCACTTGCTGAGTTCTGAGAAAAAACCTTTGAGAAGGTGCTGGCAGGTGCAGGAGCCGGCTCCCAGCCTCTCTTATCCATGACTGATCTTGCTGTGTGTCAGGAGGCTCCAACTCAGCCTCTCTGCCGGGGCCAGAGCGTTGCTCCAAAATAGTGCACCACCACCCCAAGCCCATAGCTTGGCAGCCACCCCCAGAGCTTCCCTGTCCACCTGACTCAGAGGCCTCCGTGCTGAGCTAGAGGAGGGCTCCAGACATATGGCACTTACCCTGCAGCCCTCTGAGCAGAGGTTTTCTCAAGCCAGGCTGGAACAAAGAGAGGCATCAGAGGTCTGACTGTAATATCGGTTTGCACCTCACTTTTTGGACATCAAAGGAAGTTGCTCAGTGTGTTGTCCATTCTGTCCATCCCCTTCCAAATAAAGGGGATGGCTGTGGGCAAGGGGGATCCTGACACTCCCATCCCCCAGCTCTAGCTGGAGGGGACACCTTTCCTCCCATCCAGGCATCAGGGAGAATGAAGCCAGCCCCATGGCCCACACCACACTGAGTCTGCACTCCAACCTCCCAGGACAAAATGTGTTTTCTTGGGCCCTCAGGTGGGGCCGAGGTCATTGGCTCTGCACATCAACCTTGTGTGGGGCCTCATTAGGTATCAGGGAAATGCAAATTAAAAAAGAGAAGTTGCACCATGATCCCCCCTTTAGAATTTACTCAGGTTTGCACATGCTCGAGGTGGGTATCTTTCCCTCCCCACAGGATGGCATGGGTAGATACAGAGAGAACATGTCTGTGGCTTTTGACTGGAGGAAAGTAAGTTCATCTTGGAGTGAGTGGTCACCTCCCCCTCCTGGCCATGTTTGTCCCTTGCCATTCCTGGGTCACCTCATTCTCTGAAGGTACTCCATTACAATTTCCAAGAAATAGGGACAAGCATTCCAGGGAGGAGCATGGTGTGCTTTTGAGGACAGTGGCATTCTGACTTCAGCATGCAGTTCAAGTAGCTCCTCAGCCTGACAAGGAATCCAGCATGTGTCAAGGGCTTCGAATGCTGCTGATTCTGAGCAAGGGCCAAAGTGGCCCTTCACTACAAGTAATTGTACTCCATTTTTTTCTCTACTTCTAGGTGTGTTTGTTTGTAAAAATGTGACAGACATGCTATAGGGAAAGGTGGACCAAAGGTGGACATGCCAACAGAGCAGGGAGGAGTGCGTCTCAGCTGCAGAAAGCCTCCGGGAAAAGCAATTGTGACCTCTGGGTGACATATTTGAGTCATCTATGGACTTTTTTTTTTTTAGTTGTGGATGGACACAATGTCTATTTTATTGCTTTGTATGTGGTGCTGAGGATCGAACCCAGAGCCTCACGCATGCGAGGCAAGCGCTCTACCGCTGAGCTACAATCCCAGCCCCATTTTAAGTCTACAATGGGAAAAGAGAAGTTGCACCATGATCTCCACTTTAGAATTTACTCGAGTTTGCACATGTTTTTCACCCAAAGTGTGATTTTTTTCTTCCACAACAAAAATCAAGAAAATATCCATATGCAAAAGTTCTAACTAATTTGTATAAAAATTAAAGGCTCATATAGAAAGATCTTGCACAATAGTATAAAACACAATGTATAAATACAATATAAAGCAAAAATACACTTTCCACAAGCAAATTATGCCTCTAAAGAATGAATGTATTCAAAATGCAAAGAGCAGCTAAATAAAGTGTTTTATGGAAGCTGCAGGGGGTTTCAGAATGTTTCTTGGAGGCAGGGAATCCTATTTTGCAGAGCTATAAAAGTTACTTTCTTTTTTAACCTCAGAGAAGGTCTAAAAAAATCCCTCCAGATTCTTGAACCTGCTGAGAGTCTGCAAAACCCAAACAAACATTAAATTGCCCTCGCAGTACATCCATTTCTAAGAGTTTATGATAAAACTTACTCAAGAGACAAATAATGTCTATGCTATGATTTATGTAGGTAAATAAATAACTTAAAATCCAAACCACAGGCATACGAAAAACAGACGTGAAGTAGTTCTGACTTCAGTAGCTACTGCAGAAATAACACCTGCCACACTTTGCACATTGAAAAGCTCTACAGTATTTTAGGATGGAAAAGCATACCATCTGAGCCTGTTATTCAAACACTAGCATCAGGAGCAAGGCATCTCCAGAAGGCTAGGAAGGCATCTAGAGAAATATGGTACCAGAATCAAAATCAGAGACCATGGAAAGGACAGCAGAGGCAGGGGCGAGATTCAAGGGAAGGGAATCTTCATTTGTTTTTAGAATTTTTCTCCAAATTTTCTCCAAATACTTTATATAGTTTATAATACTAGCTGCTGCCATATTTACACAGTGAAAAGGTAAGAACATGTCCATCTCATCTCATAGCTGGATCACTGAAACAAAACGGAAGGCAATCCTGTTCTTCCGAAGCCACTGTTAAGAGATAAAAGGCAGGGAGAAGAGAGTGTATTACAAATGTATTACTTGATAAAATTCTCACGTATAACACCTTAGTGTCAGTTTAAAAAAGGATGGAATGCCTAATTTGAAATGGATAGAGACTTAAACCATCGGCTCAAGAGGCCTTCCAAGTAAGTAGCTATTAGCATATGAAATGACAGGACCTCATTAGATATCAGGGAAATGCAAATTAATATTAAAGTTGGCACCACACAAATAAATAAGTGTTTGTGAACATGTGCAGTGTCTCAAAGTCTCTGGGAAACTGCTAGTGAGAGTCAGAAGTTGGCACAGCCACCTTGGAAAATAATTTGATGATTTACTAATGCTGAAAATATGTACGTACGTGATCCCCCAATGGCTGCCTGGGTGTACACCTACTGAAACTGTGTACTTACATGCACCTGCTCCATCTGGAAGACAAGTGTCAGGCTGTTCCCAGCAGCGGCAGCAGTGCCAGGCTGTTCCCAGTATCTGCACCAGGCTTAAACTAGAGCAATTCACATAGCTGTCAAGGTAGAATGCTGTGGAGCACTACACAGCACTGAAAATGAACATCACCTGCATGGGATGAATCCCACAAGTCCAGGGAAAGAATCCAGACGTGAAAACATGTACAAATCACCTAATCTTTGTGATCAGAAGCCAAAAGAATGACTTCAGGGAAGGTGGGGTGCTGGTCAGCAAAATTGGCTTGCAGAACACAGGTCACCACGGCACATGTGAATACCATGGACTGGGGGCAGCTATGAGGAGCTGGCACTGACTGTGTGTTCTTCATTCTATGTATGAAGGCTGTAGGGTCCTGAGGCTATCCATCCGCCCAGCGGTGTAGGGCCCCAACAGCCATGGCTGGTGGGTTTCTCAGAGTCTCACTTGATGTCCTGCTCAGCTGCAGTTCCCACGCCACAAGAGACAGACTTCAGGAAACTTGTCAGAAATGTTGGGAGAACTGGCCAGAAATCTAAAGATGAGAACATGAAGCCCAGACTCAGGGATATGAGTGCATTGCACTGACATTTTTCCCAAATAGTGAGAGAGATCCAGCCCCAAATCATAAGCTGGAACTTACAGCACTCTTGGAACTGAATTCTCCATAAACATTAAGTCTTCTAAATTCTGTTCTGTCTTCACACTGCAGAGTATAGCAGAAATCTCACTCTATCATGGTGGGAATGCTGGTAGTTTATTTTTTCCAAAGCTTTGGCAAACTGCCCACCTGTGTGCATACAGAACCAGGGTCATGGTGTGCATGCAGACCCAAGGTCACAGTGTGCATGAAGAGCCAGGGTCATGGTGTGTATACAGACTCAGGGTCACAGTATGCATGCAGATCCAGGATCACAGTGGGCATACAGATCCAGGGTCATAGTGTGCATACAGAGCAAAGGTCATGGTATGCATAGAGAACCAAAGTCACAGTGTGCATTTAGAGCCAGGGTTGTGGTGTGCATGCAGAGCCAGGGTCATGGCATACATACAGAGCCAGGGTCACGGTGTGTATACAGACCCAAGGTCACAGTGTGCATGCAGAGCCAGGGTCATGGCGTGCACACAGGTCCGGGGTCACAGTGCGTGGGCCACATGCAGGCTCTGCCGTAGTGTGCATAGCGTGCTGGAGCACAGCAGGATGGCACCGAGGAGAACCACACAGGGTTTTGTCACAGGTGCTGAATTACCTGGGGGTCATTTTACAAGATACCCAGGAAGGAAAGCAGACATTCTGTTGACAAGTGAACTGAAACACTGCTGTCCTGCTCAGCAGCGGTGCCGCTCCGGTGTCTGCCATTGCCTCTTCCCCTGGAGTGCTCTGGCCTCGGCATCAACCCACCTGGCCACTTAGACACGGCGCTGGGTCAGTGAGCAGCTGTGAGGGGTGGGGGCGGGGTGTGCTGGGCAGCGGCAGCGCCGCTGGCTGAGGCGTGGGCCCGCCCTCTTCTCACAGCCTGCACCTTACTTCAGCATGATCTAAGTACTGCTGGAAGTCTCCGGCTTTCCCTCTGGCTCACCTGAATGAAGGGGTTTTCCCAAGCGTGGTTGGGCTGCTGAGGACCCTGTGCCAAGCGTGGGATGACGTTCTCCTCCTCACTCCCGTGGGTACAGCCTTGCTGTGGCGTGACAAAGGTGGAGCGTCAGGAACTTCAAGGCCACCACGTTTGCCTGAACAGTCCATCACTGCAACGGAATTTGTTCGCCTCTATCTTTTTGGAAATGATCCTACCCCTTAGGAAGGCAAAGTTGGCACATTCTGGAATGCTCTAAATAAACGCTAATAGATATTTAATATTTAAATTGTGTGTAACAGGGCTTTTCAGATTGATTATCTTTTGAGTCAGTTAAATAATGATTTTGATTCCTTTTATTGAATTGACATGTTTTTGGCAGGGTTCAATGAGCTATTTAATGATGTCTTGAAATTTTGGTCTGTGCCAAGCATTTTGCTAGAGATTTTCATCTTTTCTCTCATTAAATTTTATCAAGTGGGTTGAGGGAAAAGAGGTGTTATTTTTGCTCTCTGACCACTAGGATTATATTAAGACAAAAATAATGAGAAAAAATGTAAATTAGCATCCAATAGTGAGATGAGATGGTCTCTCTCCTATTTGGGAAGTCTGAAGGCAGAGTTGACGACTGGTCCTCTCTGGCACAGTTGACCTGAGCTCACCTGAAGGCACCTCATGGTACATAATGGCTGCTGAATGCCCATCTTGAAAGTCCTTTGTTACGAGTGACATTATTAACAATTACTCAGAGGCAAATTGTCTTTAAATGCAAGCAACTATTTGATCACACCAATCATCAAATATAAATAATTAATGCAAAAGTGTTGGGTGTACTAGAGCACCCCAACTAACATTCAATGCACACTAATTAAACACTACAAGCAAATCGCACATTCCTGGGGCAATCACGAGCCCCAAGTACCTCCAATGCCATGCAACTTCTCTTAGCCAAAGGGCAGACGTGGTCATTGTCTGGTGGCTCTCTGCAACCGACGGTAGGATGGTTGGATGTCAGGGAATGGTAGAGGTGATCTAGGGATGGACAGAAAGGTGGCCAGTCTCACTGATGTCCTCAGAACAAAGCTCTTCAATGTGGTAGGACATGCGGTTTGAATACGATTCCAAGTCGGTGGTGCATGCTGGCGATGGGTTATACCCGATGAGAGCCCATGTCCACTATGTCCAGCGAGATGATGTAATCGCACCTGGGCATGTTCTCTGCAGGTGTCCGTGGAGCTGTGCTCCCTGTCAGTTGTAGCCAGTCACTGCTAAGCATGCCTGTGGCCAGTGCCCCTAAAGCCCATTGTGAATTGAAACCAGACATGACTAAGCATGCCAATGGCTGCTGTTCCTTATGGCCAGCAACTTGGTGAGTCCCAGCATGTCCCAGCATGTCTATTGCAGATGCTCCTTACGTCCTTCTAGTCCTTTGGTCAGAATTTAGTCACATGGCCCTGTGAGGGATGCTGGGAAATATGGTCTATGTTATGAGGAGCCACATGACCAGCTGCAAACCAGACGGTAAGATCACCAAGGAAAACTGGAGAAAGGGATGATGCCAGGTTATCAGAAGTCCTTGTAACGGTGCAGATAGTCATTGCCGATGTCAGGGAGCTACCTTGCTCCCACAGGTTCTCATGCTGGTTTCTGTTTATGGTACCAACTCTGCCTCAGAAACCCGGCGCACATACCTGGGCGCACATACCTGTGGCTCTGATAGGAAAGCCAAACGGGATCCTCCCAGCAGAAATGGTTTCTGTTCTGAGGGCGGCTCCACACTGCAAATGTACCAAGAGGGAAGTTTTTAATTATACTTTCAATTTACGTGAAGGCAGAAGCTAATGTGAACAGCACCATAGCCAGTGAGAGGGAAAGGGAAAGTCAGAGGGACAATGGAAGGGAGAGAGGGAACAGGGAGGGAGGAGGGAGGAAGGGAGGGAGGAGGGAGGGAGGAGGGAGGGAGGAGGGAGGAAGGG
>CM053405.1:2651703-2756116 GCA_028644305.1 Xerus rutilus
AGGAAGGGGGGAGGAGGGAGGAACGGAGGGAGGAGGGAGGAACGGAGGGAGGGAGAAGGAAGGGAGGAGGGAGGGAAGAGAGAGGGATGGAGGGAGGGAGCAGGGAGGGAGTGAGGGTGGAAGGAAGGAGGGCGGGAGGGAGGAGGGAAGGAAGGAAGGAGGGAAGGGACGTTTTATGGAGTTTGCGAAGCTCCCCACTGCCTTAATTGGAGGAGAAACAGGAGTAAAACCGACTTCTGGAATAATGGGAGGGGCTGGGTTTCGCTTGCTGGGGAGGACTGGCCCCTCCTCTGCTGAGTTTCAACCTCGTGTTTGTTCTAGACTCAGCCAGGAGTTGGGGTGAGGACATCCATTGGGTCAGAGCATCAGTTCAGTTGGCCTCTTGACCCCTAGTGCCCTGCTCCCTAGTCCTGGGAACGAGCCCAGCAGCCCGCAAGCCTCCACGGTGGCCGCGGTGTGTCCCTTGCCGCCCACAGCTCCTCCAGGAACAGGCACACGGAGGCTGCAGCCCAGCAGAAGCCCAAATTTGCTGTGAACTTTGTCGTTACTTGGGGGACTTAGCCTTTCCTTTAACCAGGGGTCTTTAATTTTCCTTCCTGGTTACTCTGCTGTTTATAACTGTCTAGGAAGAGCGGGCAAGGGTGGCGGGCAGAGTGGGCAGCCCGGCCTTTCTGGGGAGGCCCGGCCTTCGCACAGCCGGGCATCAGCAACCACGCCAGCGAGCACCGCCGAAGGAGGGGGAACGTTCGAGCACACACGTAAGGCTGGGATTTCTGGAACTTTAATAGCTTTCCACTTAAATTTTTGGCTATCACGCACTTTAGCTAAGAGAAAAAAAATAATGAGTTTTACAACCTTCAGCTGGCTTTATGACCCGCGCCCAGCCGCGTGGCCCCACGGAGGCTGCGCAGTGCCGTAAAACCCATGAGGTCACCAGTGTGCCTGGGTTCATATGAAGAAACTAGAAATAATGGCTCAGATTAGAGTTACCAGAATTATTAAAAGTCTTTGAATTGAATCCGTCATTCCCAAGGATATACTAATGAATTTGTAGCCTTAAAAAAGGGAAAAAAAGTTTCATTTATAAATTCACCTGAGGTGAAAGAAGTGGTGTTAACATTTCAGGTTTTATGTGGACTTTCCACAGGCTGCAGCGCGCTCTCCACGCCGCCTGCTCTGTATAGCCTACCTTAATTTCCATTTTGTAGGCCCCAGTGTGGGAATGATTTTTAAAAATCAGACTTTTAGTCTGAATATAGTAATAACGAACTGTCCTCCCTCCAATGTTATTTTAAGTGTAAAACATTTAAAACCCTCTATGCAGTTTAAGGCCCAATGTATTCTTCAAGTGGCACTTTCTCCTTCAGGCTCCACTGGGCCTCTGCTTTCTCCCTCTCCTTTTCTGGAGAGTCCTGCCTGCTGGGTTCCACCGACGCCCCATGCATGGCAGGCCCAACAGCCTGCACCCACACGCATTTACGCTGAAATACTCTCTCGGGTTTGTGCCCAAAACGTCCAATGAGAAAGTAAGTTTCTTGGGGTTGGGGACGTATGACATGCCCTAGAATTTTCACCAAGTGGAGACTGTAAAACTCTTTCTTTAAAAGTGAGCAGAAGAAAGATCCACAGAGCCTGAGAGCAACACCCTGCTTGGTTTGAACATTGCTGCCTCTTTGAGCCAGAGGTTCAGCAGGCAAATGGATGAATCCCAACCCAGAATGCAGTTTATTTGTCCCGCTTTACAAAAGGAGAGGATGCTTAGGCTGTGTAAAGTGAATCTCGCTGTTTTGTAGGAGAGGGTGGGTGAAAGCATAAAGGAAGCATTACCTTGTGTACTAACCTCCCATCTCTTGGAAAGATATAAACTCTATTCCTCCATAATTTTTGTAGGTCCATACACCCATCCTCCAACCATCTCCAATCTATCCATGCATCCATCCATCCATCAATACACTCATCCTCCATCCATCCATCCATCCATCCATCCATCCATCCATCCATTCATTCATCTGCAATCTCTCTGTCCATTCTTTTACCCCTCCTCCAGCTGTTCATTCATCTACAATTTATCCATTCATCCCTCCATTCATCCATCCTCCAGTTATCCATTCATCTACAGTCTATTCATTCATCCATCCATCCACTCATCCATTCATCCCTCCCTAGGTCTACCATCCATCATCTACCTCAGGGTGGGGGGAAAGTAAAATCTCCTCTAAGAATCAGTGTCTCACACTGGCACACACATAGATCTTACTTGGAATTTACCCTGCTATTGAAGTCCAAATGCTCAGGCTGAGAATTTATTTTAAAGTGAGTTGCAGTGGATTATGATCCAAGGTTATAAAGAGGAGCAGATGCACATCCTCTTCAGAAGACTCCAGCCTCAGGCCCACAGTGATTGCATGATGTCATTGGTGGGAAGTTGCATGTCGACTGCAGAGAAGATGAAATACACAAACAACTAATCACCATAGAATCTGTGTTTGTGGGTGCTTAGTCATGTGTGGCATGCATTCCAACTGTTTATGTCCTATTTGCTATAACTGGATGCATGCAGCTCCTGTGGACTGACAGTGTTTATCTGTAAGGCTATGGAACATATAAAACGATGTGTCCAATTTGGGGGAACATCATTAGTGAGTCCTGTGTTAACCATACGCCTCATAGGAAGTATACTACGCTCTTTTCTCATTTCTTCATGCAGTATCCTTCAGACCATCAGTCGTACCTGTGCAATGGTTTGTAGCGATGACCCTGCAATATGCCTAGATCTCTATAGCTGGTAGACACATTCAGAATGTTATCTTACAGGAAGTAGGAGTCTGTAACTTCATGCTTGCCAAACTGAAGTTTTGATGAGCAAAAATGTCATGAGGCTGGGTGTACATTTTATCTCTTTTATGAGAGTGGACTCCTTCAGTGAGATGTGTGTTTTTCCTTAGATTTTGGAATGGATTATTAATAAATCATTCCAGTTTCTTTGATAGCATTGTTAAAGTGTCTCTCTTTTGCAAGGCTGCTGTAAAGGTAAACTCTGAGGATAAGGACAATTATTTTCAAGACTGAAATCAACTGTGGGAGCTACAGGAAACAAGCCTTTGATCTAATTACATCACTCGGTACCTCTGAAAGTCCCTAATGGCTAGTGGAAACCAGCGATCTTTGCAAGAGTTCGTCACTTAGCCTTGAGCTCTAAGTCTTGGACCAGGGAGTCCACGTGGTCCTCCTGCACCTGGGTGCTCCGCCTCAGCCCCAGCGCTACGGCTGCACTGGTCCTGCATGCATTTTGCAGATACTTATGAAGCATGTCCTGTGAGCCAGACTCTATTCTAGATGCTCAGGGAACAGTGGGGCAGAATTCTGGAGTTTCCCATCACAGATGTGTTCCTCTTTGGGGATTTTGTGTTTCCTTGGCATCTGGCAAGCTGCAGCTCCTGGGTCATGAAAATGATCACTCATGCTCTTGGGATGACCAGTGAACTCATAGGACTCTTGACCACTGTGTTGATAACCTGAGAATTCTTCTGGAAGTGAAATATCCCAAAGAGTGAAACATTTGGAAGGAAAGATTGATCATATAAGCAAATGGAAACACTCTTTAGACTACTGTTAAGAAATGGTGTAATGCCAGGGTGTGTTCATGAAATTTTTTTATTGAATTTGCCCATAAAAATTTGCAAGCTTTACTAGGGGGATTTTTTTTTCAACCTCTCCCCCGTTTTTCCCCTAAAGCCTGTGTTGAGTGTCCACACTGTGCTAAGTGTGGGTCTTCCTGGGGGCCATGTTTCCCTGAAGTCCACAGTCCAGCCAGGAGAGGACTGTGCAGTTAAATAAGCTGCCTGGCCCAGGTGCCAGAACTGGCCATCAGGTTGGGAGTCTGTCAGGTGAAGCTGACAGAAAAAGAAAGCTGCAGAGAGGAAAGATCAGGATGTGAGCTCTGGAGCCAAGGCCATGCAGCTAGGCTGCTGTGCTTGTTTCAACCTGGTGTCTGTTCACAGCTAACGTTTCTAGAATGGCCTGCAGAGACAGATCTCTGGGACGGTTGAGGTGTCAGAGGAAACACACACATGCAACCTATTATTCTCAGGTTCCCATGACTACTTGCTGATTGCCAAGAGGTCCAGAGACATTGCCCATCCTTGGCCACACAGGATTGGAGTCGCATTTCCATGGCTGTGTGGAGACAGAACACAGGAGCTGAGCAGCCACACCAGGTCAGGAGGATCTCAGACATCAGCCAGTTCCCTTGTCTCTTGCCCACTGTGGACTATAAGTAAATGCCAATATTCAACAACACACAGGCTGCCCTCCCTGTGTGCTGAGCTGTCTGCCCTAATGTGACATGACGGGACAAGTCCATATAAGATCTATCTCTTGAAGGATTCTTAGTTTCTTTTCAACTTTAAGATTTTTCCCTTTCACCCTTGAGATCCTATAGAACTTGCTCTGTGTTTATTTTTATGGACCTGCCTAACTTGCATTCTTGAAGACTCAAATTAATATGCTTTTTTTTTTTCAAATAAAACAAATTGAAGTTAAATCCAACCACATGTCTCAGTTCAGCCAGGCTGGCTTGTGATTTTGAAAAATAAAAATAAGTGAATAAGTGGTTTTCAAAGTGATATTTTAACCTCCTGCCAATACCAAGGTAGTAAAATATGATTTTTTTATTATCATTCAAACGTGAGTTTGGGGACATGATTGAGGTTTTCCTATAATCATTAAAAATGAGGAAACAACTTAAAAATGTTTGGGCAACCTCCAAATATAAAAAAAAAAAGTTTTTAAAGGTGAGTAAGTTAATGTAGCACATGTTATAATAAAAATCCAACAAAACATAGCCCTTATGGTCCCATATCCTGGCACACAGCTCAGCTGTTCTTCAGGGAGATTTTACTGCCTCGTTTCTAATAGAGAGCTCAGCCTATAACACAAACGCGAGAGAATGCTGAGAAGGTCTCAGTAATTATCTAGTGCCACAGTCACAAGTGGGCGTGACAGAGTCTGTACCCCATCATGGGCTTTTTCCACCCCTTAAAAATTCTTTCAATTTACAACGTGTGACATTGAAAAAACCCTTGTCACTAAATGTAAAATGTAAGGTTGCAAAGAGCAAAACCTGTGCATTGAAAGCAGTCTTGTTTCTCAGAGGTGATGTGCCTTTTGCTACCATAACAGTGTTTATTTCAACATCATGGTTTTAGCTGAATTCTCATTTTCAAAGCAACAAGGCAAAATGTAAGATATGCTTAAATACACCATTCACTGCCCTTTGAGCTTTTGACTGGATCTAAACTTTGGTTCCTTTCATCAGAAGTGATTAAATCATCATCCCTCCACAATAATATCTTCTAGATTTCCCAGGGAGCCATAGGCTCAAAGTTCATGATCAAAAACAGATTTTGTAGCCCATGAATGAAACATTACCACCAAGAAAAAAGTGTTTGGGAATCGACTGGCGTGGGGTTCTCAGGCACTCGTCATGAGCGGGCGGGCTTGCCAATGTGGCCCTTTTGTACAGGCATCGTAAACATCCCTGCTGAGGGCTGGGTACCCTTGGACCCAGAGTGAGCCTGTATTCATGTCCCCCCAAATGTGCCAACTCTGCACACAGCGATTGGTGATCCAGGGGCTTCCCTCGTCCCTGAGGGAGGGATTTGATCTAACCAGTAACAGGCACATTAAATCCAATCAAGGCATGTGCTTTAAAGACCAGATAAAAATTAGCACCATTTTCAAATTCCAAATAAACATGGAAGCTCCCTCAGCCTTGTCACAAGCAGTGAACATGAAGCCACCCTGGCCAGAGGAAAGGGAGGGCTGTGCAGCGGCAGGTAGAGTGTGACTCCAGGGACAAGCACGTGGAGCCTCACAGGAGTCCGTTCCCTCGTGCAGTGGCCTCAGAACTGCACCCTTCCTCAGAGCGACGCCAGCGCCTGGAGTAGCAGCGAGGAGTGCCCAGGAAAGGTGCGAAGTGGTCTGGCCAGCCGCCTGAGGTCTGAGGCCAGGCCGTGCAGGACTTGGGCTGAGTGTGGACTGTCTGAATTCAGGACAGTCAGACTCAGCACCTGACAATGTTAGGATGCTGCAAAAATGATACGCACCAACCGGGCGCGGTGGCACACGCCTGTAATCCCAGCGCTTTGGGAGGATGAGACAGGAGAGTCGCCAGTTCAAAGTCAGCCTCAGCAATGGCGAGGTGCTAAGCAACTCAGTGAGACCTGTGTCTACATAAAACGCAGAATAAGGCTTTGGATGCGGCTCAGTGGTGAGTACTCCTGAGTTCAATCTCTGGTACCAAAAAAAAAAATGATACACACTCAGTAGAAACCACTTTTCCGGTTCTGAACTTAGCTCTTTCCCTGGGCTAATAGTGTGTGATTTGATCCTCTCTCAAGATACTGGGAAGCAGGGCCTGGGGTATAGCTCAGTTGGTAGAGTGCTTGCCTAGCATGCACAAGGCCCTGGGTTCAATTCTCAGCACCACACACACACACACACACACACACACACAAAAGATACTGGGAAGGAGCAAGGAGCTGTAGCTCATGTCTCCTGAGTGATCACCAAGGAGATATGGTGCTCCATGGTATGCTTGTTGGAAGCTACGCTGGGTGTATTGAATGCTTTTTCCACTTGTGATATTTATAACTTTCTTATTTTCTTTTTTTTTGGTACCAAGGATTGAACCCAGAGGCACCTTACCACTTGAGCCACATACCCGATCGTTTATATTTATTTATTTATTTTGGGACAGGATCTTGCTAAATTGCTCAGGGCCCTGCTAAGTGGCTGAGGCTGGCCTCAAACTCGTGATCCATCTGCCTCAGCCTTCTGAATTGCTGGATCACAGGTGTGTGCTTGCAATGCATTTCTGAGGATGTGGCCCCATTATAAAGAGAGGATGGACGTTGGCCCATACTTGACGACAAGAGTGAGGAAATAGGTCAAGGTCAAATTCAAGCAGGCAATTATTTTGCCAGGAACAGATAAAGGCCGATGATTTGTTGCCAGAGGGTCATGGACTAAGCCAGGTCTGTGGTCAGTGGCCAATGTGTGTGGAGGTTCCAAAGAAATTACTCAGTTTTCAACCAGTGTCTCATCTGGCACTGTAAACTCAGTTCTATGTCCTTTTTTTGTTTTTATTTAGATGTGTGGGAGGTTGTGAGCGTATGAGATCTAATTACTTTTTCTCTGGCACTGGCATTTTTCTACCTTGGGAAGTAGATAGTGGTGGATACAGTCACCCGTTCATGGAGACATCTCCTCATGGGAGCACAGTGGCTGAGGGCCCACGCCTCATCATAAGTCTTTCAGTTGCTAAAATCATTACGGTTTTCTTTCACATATACATTTAATACGAAATTTCACCAAGTCAGAGCCTTGTGATATTGTTATGAAAACAGAGCACATTTCCTCATAGCAAAGAAGTGAAAAGTTGCTTCATTGCCCGGCGATGAGCTGAGGACAGAGACGAGGGATGGAAGCAGGAGGCCACTGTTGGTCTGCACTGTCCATGTGTCCCCCCTCCCCCTCCCACTGCACTGGAGCTGAGCAAGAGGGAAACATCTGCCCATGAAGTAGCTTCTGCCCACATCACTCTACTCTGGAGAAAATTGCTAATGGCAAAATTGCAGTCAGAGCATCTGCTTCAGGCTAATTCCAAACAAGTGGCGGAGTCCTGTTCCCCTGGACCTGTCCACTTTGAGGACTGCTTCTAAAGAGCTGGGTTGTCTCCACCCAGTGCTGCTGTGTAAGCAGAGGCCATCTTGAAAGGGAGGCAGGGAGGTGGAGAACTCAACGGCCTGACAGAGAATCTCTCCTAAAAATGAATGATCATGCTGAAGTTCTCCATTTCTTTCGGGGGTATTTTTGTCCTTTCACACTTTAAAGCTTAAAAGAGATTCTAAAAACCAACTTGGGGAAAACACCGTTAGTCTAACTCTAATGCAGAACTTTTAAGTTATGTTAAATTTTCAGCCTAAAGGTTTAATTTCCATGCTTTCTGGTTTTAAGCCAGACAGGCTACAAATATTCACTTAATATACTTTCCTATGGTTTAATGTGTAGTAATTTCAGCATTTTAGAAATTTATTTTGCTGAAAAACGTGTTTTACTGGTATTTCTGGCGGGGGAGGAATAGGTTTAAGAGAAAACTTACTAGTTAGAATTATAAAGCTCATTAGTATAATTTGGAGAAAAAAATATAAAATATTCCATGTGAATTTTTTCCATTTTACCAATAACTCACCACAAATAATGAACAGAGGAATTAATAATAAAAGTATAAATGCAAATTTGTGTTCAAAATATAAATTGTATTATAACCATCTCTGTCACATGTGGGGCATTGGTCTCAGGACCTCTCGTAGATACCCAAGTCCCAGGATATTCAAGCTCCATATAATACACATTTATGTTCAGCCAAGGTGCATCCTCCTGCGTGCTCCGAATGCCCTCCAGGTGACTCACAGTGCCCAGCACAAGGTGAAGGCCACGAGCTGGATCATTCAGGGACTAATGGCAGGAGAGAGTCTGTAGGTGTTCAATACAGACGCGATTCCTTCCTAAATATTTTCAAGCTGTGGTTGTTTGAAACTGTGGATTCGCCCTGCAGCAAGGAGGGCCAGCCTGGTGGAAAATAAGGAGGACTGCATGCCCAGTGGCTGACTGCATGCTCAGTGTGCAGAGCAGCATGACTTGACTTCCCAGAATCCGGCCCTCAGTAGAAGGATGGAGCTGCTCTGAACCTGACCTTCCCAGGAGGGTTTCCATCTGCCAGAAGCAGTGTGGTCTCGGAGACTGGTTCCCACCCAGGGCCTTGGCAGCGTCTGTGAGCCCCTGGCCAGGCTCTTCACCACCCTGAGGAGGTAGGTGTGGGCATATCTCTGCACATACAGCACCATTCAAGCCTGGCACATGGTAAGTGCTCACAGCATGTCCCCAGCCCTGCCTCTACTTTTGTGACCATGCCTGGTGCAAGGAGCTGGAGATAAGCAGAACTCACCCACAGGAAGGCAAAAGAGTACTTTCCAATGGCAGAGAGTGAGTCACCAAATGCTCAAGGGGCACAATACTGGCACCATCAACATGTAGGTGGGAAATTAGCATACAACACTTTTGAGGGTGCTAGGAAATACATTAAAGGAGGGGATGGACCTTTTAAACAAAGGTCCTTCAACACCTGGGCTGGGAAATAAGAGTCAAATAGCTGGCAAACAGCAGGCAGATTGGGGTTGGATATAGAGGTGCCTATGGCATGCGAGTTTCTGAGTCATGTGGAAGGACCTTCCTGGTCCCTGAGCCCCTCGCCATAGCCAGGAGCTGCCGCTCTGGAAATTCATCCTCACTCAATATTCTGTGTGTGTCCATTTCCCAGTTGTCCCTTGCAGAGAGCGTGCCCACTTCTCAAGAGGGCTGAGCAGTGGGCAGGAAGGAGGGAGGCAGCCTAGTTCCAGGTGGCTGTGCAGAGCAGAAGGCATCCAGGTGGCATGAGGCCACCAGGAGCCTGTGCTTCAGGGGCGACAGTGTAGGTAGCATCTCTCCTGGGAAATGTTAGCGTGTCCCTTTGCTGGGCTGCATGGAGGGGGCTCCCGAGTGCCTTCGGTCCAGCAGCCTCACCTGGGGCTGTTTCATAGGCCGAGGGGCACTCCTGTGGACGTGGGCCTGATGCTCTCATTGCATGTTGACAGGCCCTACAGGTTAGAGGTCACTACCTCACATACAGATGTGACATCCTGGGCCCAGTGTCCCTATCCTGCTTGGTATGAATCCCCCTCTTCTCTAATCATCTTTCTCCCTAAGCTAAATTTCCTCAGTGGGAGCCTCTGTCATTGGAGGTCATCATTGTGGCAGGCACTGTGGTTGATCCTCTGGGCAGAGAACCCTGAGTCCAGTTACTTGGTCCACTATGAGCAACACACCCCCAGCCCAGTCCAGGTAGTCCAGAGGGAACTGTGCACCTCTCCTCTTGATGTGTCTCTTCATTAAACCCCTTATTGAGGCTTCTGTCCCTTCTAGAGTTTCTCTTATTGAAGTACAAACAAATGTCTTTCCCTGGATTACCTGTGCCTGTCACTGCAAAGAAATAAAATAGCTTTGAGGTCTAATCCTTGTAAAGGAATTCTGTGTAACCACTCTGAAAAGCAGTATGGAGATTCCTAGAAAATTTGGAATGGAACCACCATTGGATCCAGCCATTGGATCTTAAAAATAGCATATTACAGTGACCCAGCCACTTCAATGTTTAGAACAGCACAATTCACAATAGCTAAACTGTGGAAACAACCTAGATGCCCTTCAACAGATGAATGGATAAAGAAACTGGTATATATATATATATGATAGAATATTACTCAGCATTAAAAGAGAATAAAATTATGGCATTCTCAGGTAAACGTATGGAGTTGGAGAACATCATGCTAAGTGAAGTAAGTCAATCTCAAAGAACCAAAGGCTGAATGTTCTCTCTGATAAGTGGATGCTGATCCATAATGGAGGGGGCATGGGAAGAATGGAGGAACTTTGGGTAAATGGGAGGGTTGGGTGGGGAGGGGGCATGGGGGCAGGAAAGATGGTGGAATGAGATGGACAGCATTGCCCTAGGTATATATATGATTGCACAAATGGTGTGACTCTACTTCATGTACAACCAGACAAATGAAAAGTTATGCTGCTTTTGTGTACAACAAATCAAAATGCATTCTGCTGTCATATATACCCAATTTGAATAAATAAATAAATGTTAAAAATAAAGGAATTCCACATGGAGCCTCACTTTCCCTAAGAAAGTGGCTGCCCCCATCTCACCATGTGAACAGACTGGCGCACAGTAGAGAAAAATTCTTTGTGCAAAACATGTCCCTGCAGGAGCAGCTCCTTCCAGGATAGCTCCTGTCACCCACCCCTCCCAGGGCCTCTCCTTGACATCAGGTCCCAGACCCAACAGTGTGTTCTCTGGATTCATGTTCTGAACCCCACGTTAAATTCTCCTTTTCAAAGGACAGGCCATCTCCACCTCTGCAGCTGTCCCTTTGCTGGGCCAGCTTGCTCCAAGCGCCTGCCCTGGCCACATGGCCCAGCATGCTCCTCTTCGTCACCTTCCTGGCCTCCTTCAGCCTATGCCGAGCTCACTCCTCTGATTTTCACCACCCCCAGGCATGCAGGTGCCCTGCTTAGTGGCTCTTCCTAGCCACATCTACCTGACAGGTCAGGCTCTGCCCCTTTCCTCACCCTCTGCTGTCGGGGGGACCAGGGCACAGGCTGAGCACTGACCTTGGCACTGACCGTGGCACTACCTTGGATGCAGCCTCTGCTTGGATCTGAATGTTCTGGACTCTGAGTGGATGCTGCAGGTCAGTTGTGCCCATCAGGGGACCCCAGCTTGGTGGTGACATCACCGTCATCCCACCGGGTGGGAGTCATGCCTGGGTCCTAAGAACTTTTGTGACTGGGCATCACAACAGGAGTCAGAATTTAGGTGTGTGCATTGAATCACCTGGGGGGCTTTCTGGAGACATATTTCCAAGACCCATGGCTCTTGCAAAGTGAGTCTGAATTCTCAGGGAGCAGCTCAGTCACAGTGTCAGAGATTGGATGAGTCAGGTAAACTGGATGTGTCCCTACCAGGACCCTGGACATCTTGGCAACTCCCTGTCCTTCACCTCTGGTAGGAGTCAAGACCCTGCAATGCCCACTCTTCATCCAGTGCAGTGTGGGGTTTAGCCAGTGGTCCAGTGACAACTTGGCCAGGGATCTGAGCACCCCAGTGCTCTCAGAGAGCCAGTGCCTTTGCAATCTGCATCCCACCTTCATTTCTTCTCTTGGCTGGAAATAAGTTCTAGTTCTCTAGAGAAGGTTTTCTGCTCAGGAACTTTCCAATACTCACAGAAGTGTGCAAAGCCCATCAAATCCAGGTCCTGTGACACGAGGGCTCCTGTGGTTGTATGCAGTGTGGGCTTCGTTCAGGTGTTTGTCCAAGCTCCTGGGAACATCCTGCCTCCTGGACCGCAGAAAGGGCAGGATAGAGGTGCTCACGGTGACAGTGAGTGTGCTTGGACTAGCACTGACAATAAAGAGACACTGCGGAGACAGCCACGGTGGACAGGGCAGATGCTGTGTGTGACGTCGCTACCCTTGCGGTGTCCACGGACCACCCATGTGGCCACACGGGAAAAAGAAACGTGGATTTCAGCCTTGAGCTGGTGTCATTAAGTCATTAAGGTCACGAATTAATGTGACTTTTAGCCCACTAACTTCCTCAGTCTTTTCAGCTCAAGGTACTTTGCTGTCTAAAAATACTCCCTTCTTCTTTAAATTTGGTCATTATCTCAGATGCACCACTCTGTGGATAACCCTGGTGAGTCCGTAGGATGCTTGGCTTTTTATTTATATTAGAGGGACTCGGTCTTTGACGGTATGCTCAACCACAGTCTGTATATCTGGGAGGTGTGTTTCTTACCATCATTTGTTTCTTCTCTGCCAGTATTAACTGGAGAACACTCTGCTGGATTCTAAAATCAATGAGGCTGCAACATTAAAGGAAGAGTCATTATATGTAGTTGATAACATGTTTTGTCTCTCGGCACATGTTTTGGAGTGATCGTGTGCCTGGTGTGGGGACACGCATCTCCAGTGAGGGGAATGGGTCACATTGGAGATGTGCGCGCATACCTAAAAATCCAAAGTCCGTTTCCACTATACTCCTTTCTTTTCAAAAGTCTTAAACGAAAGCTATTGAAATGGCTTCAAAGTCATCAGTTCTATGAGACAGGAGCAAGCACACCTGTGTCACGGGACACCTGACCCTGCAGACTCTGGGGATGTTCTTTGCAGGGACCCTGGCCTGTCTCCTCCCTCCTCTTTCAGCCACTTTGAGCTGCACTGGAGAGCAGTGTTGTGCCCTTTGTAACCCACGTAGCTCAAGCTTGGGCTGTCGTCCATCACGTTAGCCCCAGGAAGAGGGGGCATTTATGGACTTGCATCCATCGCCAGAGACCGTCTCTGTCAACACGTTGGTGTCTAACGAAGGTATGGACAGACGCCCTTGCTCTGACGTAACTGGTGGTGCCAGTTGAATTAAGTATAGCCTTTTGAATCGAACAGCAATATTAAGTCAGAAAACTCAGATGGGATCACTATTGGATATGCTTCATGAGGCTAACTAACTACATTGTTTTTATAAATATTTTGAACTCTGGAGAAAATAGACAATTTTTCACTGTTTCCAAATATTTCAATTATGATTGAATTAGTTCAATTATTATTTTCATGTATGTAGTTATTCAATGAAAGCCTGTGGAATACAGTACCTACTGATCCCCACGTGAGGTATTATTCCCAGTCCTGTGTAAGCCCCTGAGCCTGTGGGAGCAGCACGTGGAAACTGGAGGTGGTTGGCATCCTTCTGCATAGTCAGACTTGAAGGCAGACCCAGCCTCCAGCCTGAGCTGCCTCTGCGGAGGGCTTCTGCAGTGCCCAGGCCTTTCCTTCCCTGCTATGCAGCGCTAGGCACTAGGTGATGGCCTTCCTGGTCTCACCTTCCCTTCTGGAATGTACGGTCCTGCAGGGCAGGTGGTGTGTTTCCCCTGACTGGCACCCAGCAGAGGAATCACACATGGTGGAAGCTCACTACAGACTCTGCCAGGCTGGATGGGGGTACATGAGCCCATGCCGGCATGATTGCAAAGCAGGAGCCCAGGACAGGGTGGTGGTCTTTAATTGCTTTCCCCTTGTTCACATAAGTGAATCACATGCTGGGTTCTTGGCGGGACCACTGTATGTTCCTGTCATGTTATATTCTGGATGAGGAGTGTCCCCCGAAGACTCGTGTGCTGAGGCTTGGTCCCCACTGAAGCAGTGTTCCAAGTTAGGGCCTGGGGGAACTGACTGAGCCATGAGGCCTCCAGCCTCAGGGGTGGATTAACCCACTGATGGAGCCCAACCTGAACGGACCATCAGAAGGCGGAGGAAACTATAGGGGTGGGACTTCATTGAAGGGAGGGGTCCTTGGGAGCATGTCCTTAGGACTCTGCCTTGCCCTGTCCCCTCTCCGTGTCCCTGCCACCGTGCGGGCAGCAGCTCTGTTCTGCCTCAGGCTCTGCTCTTCGCTCTTCTACTTCACCTTTGGGCCAAAGCAATGGCGACAGCCAACCGTGGGCCGAAGCCTCTCAAGCCATGGACCACAACAAACCTTTCCTCCCCCAAGTTGTTCTTCTGGGTCATTTTGTCATGGTGATGAAGAGCTGACTAATGCAGCCTACACTCTGATGGGGACTGTGCCTTGAAGGCGCCGTCCTGCAGCTGGACAGGGGCATGGAAGGCTGCAGCAGCAGGGCTCATGCCATCTTCCCGCCATGCCTCATCCTTCAGCGTCACTGTCTGCCACCGTGCGCCTGCTTGGCCTGTCTCTGCTTCCTCTGTGCTCCTTCTTGCCCTTACTCCACCTCCTGAAGCTCTTGGGCTTCAGCACCTTAACACCTCACCAGGTCTGCTGTTCTTGCTCATGTTCCTGGCGGACTTTTGAACGGGTGGTCTCATTTGACAGAGAGGCACAGTTACCCTCAGCAGCCACTCTGGTGATTGTTTGCTTTTAGGTCAGTTGCCAACACTCACTCCACGAGCTGGCCAGGAGGGGCAAAGAAACTCCTGCAAATGTCTCTAGAATTCTCTGTGGACTCATTAGCTTGACAAGCCTTTTACGTTAGCTTTGTGGTTGCTCCATGGAATTCTTTCCATCATTTAAGGTGTCTCTAGGGGTCATATCCAATAAATGGCAAAGAGTGGATTTTGCATGATACTCGACACAAATTTCTAATTATGATATCTGTAATTAATGGTTTTGCTTGGAATTATTTCTTTGATCATTTGAAGTAAAAAAATCTCAGACTTACCTCCTTATACATGGTAACAATTAAAAACAAAACCCATTAATTTCTGATAATAGGAGGTGGCCCCAAATTGGGCAATTGTTCACCAACATGAATGTGATTTACTTTATCAAGGCAATCTTTTCTCTGAGTATACTCGTCCTAGTTATGTGAGGGAGAAATGACTGTGGTGTATTTCTCAACTGAAAACACTCTCACATCTCACTGCTTTTCTACATTTTCTATCAAGAATGTTTTGGAGGCTGGGGTTATGGCGCAGTGGTAGCGTGCTCGCCTAGCACGCGGGAGGCACTGGGTTCGATCCTCAGCACCACATAAAAATAAAATAAAGATATTGTGTCCACCTACAAATAAAAAATAAATATTAAAAAAAAAGAATGTTCTGAAATGAATACATTTGTCAAGCTTTTCCAGGCCTGGGGAGAAAGCTTGGTTCACGCAGTTGGCAAACCTCTCTTGAGCCACCAGCATGGTCTGGTCACTGAGCGTATTGGCAGAGTGCCCTTCCGTGGAGAGAGCCTACTGTTTGTCTTTATGAGGTTGACCTCCAGAGAAGTAGCCTACAGGAGAAGCAGAATACTGTCATAGAGGACATGAGAAAAAACGTGTGCCCAGCCGCACATTTTGTTACGAGCAGAATACAAAAACACTCTAATAATTAAAAAATTATGAGATTGGATACATAAGTGACTTTGGCTACAAAATAATATACTCTTTCATTATCAGAAATTGTGATGGGCTGTATTTGCAGTGGCCCTGAACAACATTAATGATTTGCTAATTAATAAACACAACAGGTGGTGAAATGGTCTGATTTCATTTTTGCCCAGGGTCCATTTGCACAAGGCTGTGTAAGGGGAAGGACGGCTTCCAGGTTGCAGCTCTGGGTTCGCTGGTGGCGTTCCTCTTTCTTCTTCACACCCATTTCATTTCCAGTTCTTTCTTCAAATACCTGGGCTGAGTTACATAAAATGTATCCACAGCAATATCAAGGCAATGTCACCATAGTCAAAGGTACCACGTATGAGACGGGGTTTTGGTGGATGGCACGCACTGCCCTGTCCTGGAGAAGTGTTGGTTGGCTCAACTGTCATTTTAAATTCATAGGTTGAAATTCTGTCTCCCAGAACCACAGGTCCTTATCTGCAGATAGTGGCTTTCAAGGGGTAGATAAGTTTAAAAGAGGTCATCATGGTGGGCTTTAATCCAACCTGACTGGTCTCCTTGTGAACTTTACAGGAAGAGGATGAGGGACACAGGTTTGTAGGGTCGTCCTTGCTAAGTGGAGAAAGATGAGGCCTCTGCCCCCAGGGAGTGCAGTCTCCAGAGAAACTCCTGCAAATGTCTCTGTCTAGGATTTCCAGCCCCTGAATTTGAGAAAGTGATGTCAATTGCTTAGGTTCCCAGTCTGTGGAACTTTGCAATAGCTGCCACAGCAAACTAATGCAGAGCTGGACTCCTGCCCATCAAGAGCTAGATGCACTGGGCTTAGGCCTTTGCATGTTTTGTCCTATTTTAGCTTCACTTTTACTTTTGAAGTTCATTCTTAATGCTATTTTTTTAAAGTAATGCAATGGCTCAGCACGATTACTCCCTGTCCTTGCAGGGCCGAAGCCTGGCGCCTCATGCCAGCAGCCCAGCTCTAGCAGTAACACCTTCTTATACAGCTCAGCCACTGCTGAAGTTGCCCAGCCTCTTCCCCAAGCTTCCTGATGTCCCGTGCCTTCTAATGGCGTCATATGCGTCAAGACGTCATTTACTTTTTTTCCTCTTTGCAAGGTCAGCTCTCCTCCTCCACCTGGTTATCACACTTACACTTCCTCAGGAGGTCCAGAAGAAAGCATGATTATGAGGTTCTTGGGGCACCTTGATATTGTAACATTAAAGTCCTTTGAGGCAACCATTTTGCCGGACTCTACAAACCCCAGTGTGCAGGTAGAGGAAGGACAAGCCCAAGGGGGTCCGGCTGGCACCTGTTTGGCTCTAGGAGCACCATCGGTGTATTAAGCTGCTCTGAGTATCCCTTCCAATATAGAGGTTCATAATGGTACCCATAAAATATAATTAGCTATTTATTAGGGAAAATTTAGTACAGCTATAGATGTAATCTCTACTGTCCCCAGCAGTAGAAAATTTCCAGCAGTCAGTCCAGGTTGCCTCTATAAAGCTCTGTTCCAGAAATGTGAGTGGCTGGTACCATAAGCCTGTCTCGGAACTGGAGGCACATGGGGCTCACGGTCCTCCAGCGTTTTCAAAGCTGGAGTCAGTCGTAATAAGCCAGTCGGGAGAGGCCAACTCATTTGTTACCAATGTGACAATGGTCCGTTATGGAACAATATCTCTCTGCAGAAATTAGGAATTATAAGCATAACAGCCTCCCTAGGAGGAGAGATGGTGGCAAATTGTTCTAACAAAAGTCATTTCTTTTCTATTTCATGCATAAGATGCCCATGAAGAGTGATGTTTCTCCCTCTGCCAATCTCTCATCCAGCACAGCACAGCTTCCCCCAAGAAAAACGTAGAAGCTATCAAGATCAGATTGCATCCTAACTTTTATTGTGCCTGCTGCCGAAGGCCACCGGGTTTCTATTGTGCGGAAACAAGACGGCAACAATGCTTGCGCAGTTGCAGTCCACCTGACAGGCCGCTAAGTTATAGGTGGGGAGAGCCTCACAGCAGCAGCCTTCCCCAATGGCAGCTGCGCTGATCGGCCAGCTCAGGTGGCCTCTTATGAGGCTGCAGTTGGATGCTAAGCGGCCAGAGCCGAGGTGCTGTGCTCAGCCATAATTTAAAGGACCATGACATGGAGAAAGTGTTATGATGTTTAACTTATAGGGCATCCAAATGTCATAGACCCAAGCAAGTTCCTATTAGCAATAACTCAGGGCCTCTGAAGGGATTTGACATTCAGAACTGATGAGCACTGTCCCCGGGGCCTGCTCCGACCTAGCCTCACCCAGGCCACTTGGTAACCCGAGAGGCCCAGGGGTCAAACCATGATAGTCCTCTTCAATTTAAAGAGCAGCTTCTCCCAGGCTGCTGAGGTTCTGACTCGGCACAATAAATTTCCCAAAGAGCATAAAGAGCCATCCAGTGTATATCAAATCAATATCATTGTGCCTCTCAGCGATGTCTGAGGCTACAGTTCACAAAATAAACTAGGCCAGGGGCTGGATTCCTGCCCTTGGCCATCAATCAGACTCCTGGGTCATGGATTTTAGTGTAAATTAACACAGCAAGAGCCACCAGGCTCCCTAGACGAGGCTATAATACGAGTTTGGCTTTTTTTCCCCCTACAAACCCGATTTCACTGGTTATGTCAGGACGTGGAGTTACACAAAACAGAAATAATAACAATCCTGATTGGGAAGGTGGGGGAAATCATACAGCAGAAGGTTAGTGTTCTCCTGAAAAATGTTGCTGGGGCAGGTTAGACAGAGACAGAGTCATGAGGCCCAAAGAAACCTCCAGCCACACTGGGACCAGTCGGCAGTGTGCACCTTCCCCAAGTCGCTTTCCTCAAGGAGATGGACCTAAGTATACCAGATGGCCATCTGCGAGGGATGAAAATGGTCCTGCTGTAAACAGTTTCAGTGTCCAGTTTAAGTGCTGCCCTATGAGGGTCAAGGGCCCAAGGGCTGCTCCGTGGAAATGCTGATACAACGAGGCACCAGGTCACAAGAGGACTACCCTGGGTGTCCTCTCTCCACTTGGAAAGCATGCACTGGATCTCACCTCTGCTCCCTGTTGAGCAAGAGGAAGCAATCCTGCTCTGTAGCAGAAGATACTCAAGCATTCACAGAGTGACTGATAATGTCCAGCTGCACATGCAGACCCAGAAACCATAGCAGGCTTTAGAAAAAATGCACTTGCAGGTTATAGACATCTTTGCAAACACAGAGTCTGTTTTGAGAGTGGAGAGTCATCTGTATTCACTTCTTTTGAAGAAAAAAAAGCAACTATACACACCTTCCCATACTTCTTACAACATTATACAGGCTGTCAGATCAAATTGCTCCTATGCAGCCTGATGCACTGGGCATTTTTTCTGAGTCTGAGACTGGATCAATATCAAAATGGGGCATAAATACATGAATTAATAGATTTTATAACTTATTAAAATGCATGCTAGCGGAAAGGACATTATTTCATCATGTAGGAGGGAGTCTCAAGATGACGCTGATGAGCTGGCGCGGTGTAAGTAGGCAACTGAGTCACAGCTCCCATCTGCATTTTCACAAAAGAACCTGGAGAGAGTGTCTCCCATCCTTCCTTCCTTCAAAGCATGTTTTTGATCACCTGGAAATTGCATGCAAGGGAGCTTGAACAGATTCCAAATCAATGCTAGCTTAAGACTTGTTATGATTACTCTCAAGCATGGGCTTAGAGTGTAATTAAAAAAGTGATTTTACATCAAAAAGTGATTTTTTTATACAATATGGCAATTTGTCTGGGATTGTCTTAGACTATGACATGTGCTATCTAATTAAAAATTCTTGACTTCTTGAGACTGTTTTAAATCAAATATTACTAATGCACCAGAACAAAACAATTCTAACAACAAAACAGACACAGTGCCAACAGGAAGGATTAAAATAGAATGGAGCCTAGCAGGAGGAAGGAGAGCAGTCCACAGTCCACAGCTGCCCATCAATCTGCTGAGAGCAGATGAGCTGGAGCATCCCGGAGCTCTGGGGTCCGAGTGAGTTGTGTTTAGCAGCTGTGTCCATATTAACCTCTGGTGGCCTCGCTGACCTCATGCGGCTGGCCTGTTTCTGGGCTACAGGTTCACCAAAATGGCACTTGCTACAAGGCCACAATGTGGTCTGCTCAAATTAGAAGCTGAGTTTTGAAAATAATGCCTGGAACAGCTTAATTTGGGTGACACAAACACATATGGGTGAGCTTAAGTTCCAAAATAACCTACGAACCATGTCAACATAAATGGGATTTTCTTAACACAGAATGGTTTAATGACAGGATTCTAAAACACAGGGGAAAAAAGTTGATCTGTACAGACAACTCTCCCTGATCACAGAGCAAGGGCTCGGGCACAGCTTCAAGGTGGGTGCTGGAGAGGAGGCGGCTGTGGCCAGCTGCTGCCTAGCCACCCTCAGGATTCTTGCTCAACGAGGCTCAATAAAACATGGGTCATCGTCGGATATGCACCCACAAAGGGGGACACTGCAGGGTTGACGTAGGCTTTGCTGGCTTTCACATGAATCTGGTACCATCAGATTGTGGGTGAATATTTCAATTTTTGTGTGTGGGTAGGAGAGTAGTTTAGCCCTACCCACAGAGGCTGCAGCAGGTGTTACTGAGCTGCACGTGCCCCCCTGCTGCTCCAGAGAAGGAAGGCAACACACATTGCTACCATGCACCCCCAAACTCAGATTCTGGCTGTCTGTTCAGCGTCTTAGCCAAATGACTAATTCACCGAATGTCCCTGAGTTCATTGGCCATAATGATGATTTTGGCCCTGTGTGGACAGGGCTTTAGTGGAAAATGCTAACCAATGAGTTCTTAGCATGATGGACAGCAAGCAATTAGCTGATTGATTCAGTAGAGATATATTTTCATTTTTCTAACAGCAGTCTTGGCATCTGATGGAAAATGTTAAAAGATAATACTGTAAAACTTCCAAACAAAAGCCATATTGCTGGACCAGTGACTGGCAGAAGAGAGCTCAGAGAAAGAACTGTCTTTGGTCCTGCCTTTGACATCAGGGTTCTTTTTAAGCATAATTCTGAACATCATTGGAAGTGCACATTCTTTTTTATGAGACACATACAATGCAGAATCAACCTTTACCAAGTAGCTTCCCTGTAGCTCTCTGGAGTTTGCAACAACGTAGCAGAAAAATACCTTTACATGCAATGCTCAGCACGCGCCCATCACACCAGGTCATGGGCAATATCTTGTCCAAGAGACAGGGTGGCTCAAAGTAGATGGAAGCCAGTAGTCCTGCAGGTTGTGGAGTGGGCAGGCACCGGGCAGAGTCCTACTAGTAGTCAGCAGAAGGAAACTGAAGATAGAGACTGAAAGACCAAGGTCAGCAGCAGGCTTCTTCAGAGCTGAGGATCAAGTCAGGAAAGCTCGGCTGCAAGTGTTCCTACCTAGCATCCTTGGGGACCTGAACTCCTGAGCCGTCCTATCCCATGCTTCCCTCCTCTGCACCCAGAGCACCTCAACATCTTGCTGGCCAGACTTTGCTGGTCACTCCTATGGCCACGCTCTGCTGCCCCTGCCTGCATTTCCCTTGCAGTCTCTAGCCTGCCCTCTGGGCCCTGCCCCTGCTCTCAGGAGGCTGCTCTCGGCACGGCGCCCCGAGCAGGTCTAGTAATGCACAAGTCATCCTGGGACGCACCTGGGCACTCACTGCAGCAGCTTCCCCCTGGATCTGCATTGAAGGCCCTGGGACCAGCCCCAGGCTGCTTCCCCGGCTTACAGTGTGCTGGCCGCGGCCTCGTCACTGTCAGGTGTGAGGCGCAGCTCATCTGGCTGACTCTGCAGTTCCCTCCGAGGAAGCTTCTTCCCCAGGTTATTTCATGTGAATTCCTTCACCTCCTTCACATCTCACTTTCTGAAGAAGTCCCCTAGATGCCCCCAATTTAAAGTTGCAAACACTTCCATGCTGCAGCCCAGAGGCACTCCTGGCCCCTGTTCTCCACAGAGCTCAGGACCGCAAGCTGAATGGTTTGCCCATTGGTCTTGTTATTGGGTATCATCTAAGCTCTCCAGAGTTTAGGTGCACTGAGGACATGAGTCTTGTCTGATTTGTATTAAGGTACTCCAGAGGTTGTGAATGATAACCTGGCATAAGAAAGGCTCACGAACTTGTGCAGAATGGAAGGAATGAGGGAATAATTGGGGCGACTCTTAAAGCACTGAGAGAGAAAGCTCATCCTGCAATCATTTGGCTCCTGTCTCCTCTGAGACCTCACGGGACTTCGGAGGGGTGTGAGGCTGAGAGGTGAACATGGCAGGTCTGGGCTGGACAGCAGTGTGTGTGGCAAACAGACCCAGGAGGAAGGTTCTCTGATGTTTCTCAGCTCATGAAGAGCTGGGCTGCTCGACTAGAAACTTGTGGCTGGACTCTGGGCTTCCTGCTCCTACAGTTGGTTTTGAGCTTGAAAGAAACAGAGGGGGTCATGATGAAGCACTTCGGGGCATTGTTAAGCAATGGCATGAGTTCACAATATTCCAGAAAATACTTCATCATTTTGCTTCATGGTTGGCTATTTAGGTTTTCATTAGAAGCCAGATGCTCGGGTTCACCTGACAGTCTCAGTGCACCAAGTTGTTTAAAATTGTCGAGCTAGAAGAACCATAAAGATAAGGGAGACTTCAAGAAGGTTTCTATTTTATTATTTTATTTATGCATAAAAATTATCCAATTCACGAAAATTTTCATATATCATTTTATTCTGCTCTGGGTGATATTGCACAACACCATAACCTGGGTGGTTTATAAACCTAGAAATTCCCACAACTCTTGAAGCTGGGAGTTCAAGGTCAGGTTCTGCAAGATTTGGGGTCTGGTGTGGGCTCTTCCTGGTCCCAGCTCTGTCCTCACATGGTGGGAGGCACAGAGAGCCCTCTGAGGTCTCTCTTATGAGGGCATGGATCCATTCTGGAGGGCTCTGTTCTTGTGACCTGATCCCCCTTTAAAGCCCCTGCCTTCTGGTACCATCAGATTATGGGTGAATATTTTGATATGTGAATTTGGGGGGACACAAACATCCAGACTAGGGCATGTATAAAATCATTGATATGCACCTAAGTGGTATTTCAACAGTCAGATGGAAGTCACTTATTTAGTTAGACTAACCAGTCCTTTGTTGTCATGACCTCAAACCAGTTTTAATGACTTTTAATATATTCATTTATTTCTTTTGATATCATGAAGGAAAGAAAAGCTCATTTAGTTCTATGTTTTTAACCTGGAGGAGAGACATTACAAATCCTGACAGGTCCAGGGCAGGGATAAAATACCTAAAAGGCAAAAAACCAACCCAGCAAGGGGCTGTCTGGGTTTGCTGGTTTGTTTCCCCACCAATGTCATAGTTTACAAATTTCTTGCTAGAAAATACATTTTAAACTAATATAATTAGACAGCCACTGAGCTGAAGCTTTTCAGAGGTTGCTTTTCATTATAATTTCTGCACAATATCACTTACATTTTCTAGGTAGTAATTAGATGCATTAAGCATGAATGATTCCTTGGGGGCTTATTCTAGAGATTTTTCTTCCAAGTTTGTGTCAAAGGTCACCCGGGGTGGGGAAGGATGAATGTCACCAAGGAAGATGGCAGATAAAAGCCTCTGAAATGAATCAATGGTCACAGACCCAAAATTGGGATGCTTAGAGTATCTAAGCAGAATACTGATGGAGTGGAATCTTGCTTTTATGCATTGCTGGTGTCGAGAGCAAATAAAATAAGTGTATGGCTTTACTAAAGTAAATACAGGTTTAGACAAAGTTAAGTGCATAATTGAGATCATAAATGTGCAGCTAGCAATTTAATTTCAGTGCAAGGAAGAAGCTAACAGAAGATTGTTTTTTACATGTGTTATTTTGAGGTTACCATTTTAGTTTTCTTAATATTTCTGAGGCTCAGTTCCCTTCTCACTTGATGGAGTGTTATACTAGGTAATATCATTTTTTTTTCCTTTTTGTGGTGCTGGGGCTGAAATCCAGGTTCCTGTGCTTCCTAAGCATAAGCCACACCCCTGGCCTGTTTCTCCTCCATAATATTCTAAATTTACTCAAACTGTCAACTGTCTGAAACTTTAGTATGAATGTTGATTGATAATCTTTATGTGAAATAGTATTTAAATATATATCAGAGCATCTTGCATATTATATTTTTGGTTTTCTTTCTAGAAGTATTTATGTGCACTCATTTCTTTAATTCAGTCCCTACATTTGATGTGTGAATCAGTTCCCTTCAAATTGAGTTTTCATGAATAGCTGAGTCCCAGTCTTCTGAGCAGTCTCTCCATAATTCAATTCCTTCTCTTACCCATTTGATACAAAAAGTATTTTTGGAATGAAAACTTTAAATAGCATTCTAAAAATAAAATAGTGTTTCTTGATTTAGCAAATAAAAATATGGGGCACCTGGGTATATTTGAATTTCAAGTAAAAAATAACATTTTTTTGTATGAAAGTTTGTTTCCCAGATTGCACAGGGCAAACCCATGCTAAAAATAAATGTGTCGCTCTTCTAAAATTCAGTTTTAGCTGTGAATTCTGTGTTTTTCTGGGAATCCTAAATAAAATATACATAGTTATTCTTATTTAAACAACTCTCAAAGTAAAACATATATTTGAATATTTCACCTACTCATTTTTCTTCAAAACAGTAATTAGCAATTTATCACTATGTGGCACCAAAATTTGAATGTGAATTTCAAACCTCAGTTGACTAATTTTGAGAGGTAACAGCAAGAAGACATAGGAGCAGGCAGGAGGAAGGTGTGGACCTCTCAATGTGCACAAATGGAGTTGAAATGTGGGCTCTCATCAGGTGGGCTGCACAGCAGGGCTCTCCATGTCTGAGGGCTGTGGTGCTCCTCACCTGTCCTAGGTGGGCTGGTCTCCTCTGGAGAGGATAGTTGAGATAGCTGATTTGTGTGTCAACTTCCCCAGGACACAGAGTACCTGGGTATTTGGTCAAACATTATTCTGAGTGTTTCTGTGAGAGTGTTTTTGAATGAGTTTGACCTTCCAATGGATGGACTGAAAAAAGGAGACAGCCCTCCTTAATGTGGGTGGGCCTCATCCAGGCAGTTAAAGATCTGAAGAGAACACACAAAAAAATAATCCACCCAACTGGATCTCCAGCTTGCCATTTGCAGATCTGGGAACTTGTCAACCTTCCCAATTACATGAGCCAATGCCTCATAAAACTTCCTTTCCTATTTGGTTGAACAGGTATGCTTAGGAGTAGAGGAAAGCCATCGCCAGGGAGCTCCGCGTGATCCCAGGGTGCTCTGAAGCTGTGAGGTTCTTCCCAGTTGTCCCCAGTGGAGACAAAGTGCTGGAGCCCTGAATCATTGGATTCAAGCTGACCCCTCCTTTCAGACTCTTCCAGCCAAGAGCAATTTCTAGAAAGGAACTCAGCGCTACAAAGTCAGTGGCTCACATCTCTGAGCCTCGACATCTCAATACTGAGGAAGGTCTGGGTTTCGCTCCACCGCCCAGGCAATGTTATGAACAAGAGTTTGCCAAAGCACAGCCTGTGTGTTTCCCTGGGAGCAGAGTCTCCGCTCCACTCAGACTCTCCAGGAGGCTGCAGAGATCAACAGAACAAAGCCAGCCCCTGTGCCGGGAGGGCAGCACAGATCTGCGTGCCCAGGGAACTGCACGTGCCTGGTGTGCTTTCTCCAGCCTCACTCCACTCGCACAAAGTGTTGTGTTGTCTGCCTTTTGCAGGGAGATTCGCCAGCCTTTCAATTCTTTGTTTAGTATTGTTCTATTGTCTCAAAACTGCTGATGCTGATCCACCAAGGCTGTCCACAAAAAATCCATTTGAAGTGGATCAAGATACGGAAATCTTTGTGTGAATACACGGTGTCGTTACAGTGAAGTTCAGTTCACATTAAACTCTACATTGGAGTTAGTTTTAATTTTTCAACGAGATGACAGGAAAAGACCTGGATATAATAGCACATTCCTAAAAATGCCCTACTTTTTTAAGCACTGTGTCCTGTTATCTACCTGACCCAATTCTTAGCATTTTTTTTGAAAAAAAAAATATTGCATGTAAGCACACATCTATGGACAGTGTAAGACATTGAAGGTGAAACTCTACGTCAAAACAATGCTTTTCATTCCCAATGCAAACGTTCTTTACACCATAGCCTCTGGACGTTACACAGAAGTTTTAAAGACTGCCCTGCATTTCTAGGGCCATAGGTCCTGGGCAGGAACGGCTGAGGGAGCCCAGGCACTAGAGTGTCAGGAAGGTGGTGGGGAGGTCTTCAGGAGCCAGCAATAGTTCCTCCCTGGCCAAGCATTTGCATGTATGGAACCCACAGAGCCATTGATTATTTCAACCAGGCTCAATTTGTCTTTGAAAGAGACATTTTAAAAAGCAAAAGAGCTTAAACAAACATGAAAGTAATCTAATTCAGACATAAACATGAAAGCTAATAAGATTACAATGAATTGATCTAAATATTACTTAAAATAATTAGAAATGATTTTTGATGGCATGCCATTTCAGACAGGACACTTACGTTACATTAGAGAGCAAACAGATTATTGCTTTCTAGAATATTTTCTTGTTGTTTATGACCTTCAAAAGAAGTATCAGTGTTGGCAGACCTGTCAATCAAGGCTTCTCCAAATGATGAATGAATAGAGGGCATCTAAGACACCTGGCCCTTTTCTCGACTCCTCCCTTCTACTGGCCTCATGCTGGAATGGTGGCTTTGTTCTGCTAGAATCCTTTGCTCTCTTCTGACACAATTGCATATAGTTTCAGAGAGCAGAAATAGTCCATTTTTAGTATGTCTTCAATTTATTAACTGCTGAAGTCTAGGTGTCCAGGTTGTACTTGGAGCAGATGCAAAGATTCACATTGTTGCCCAGGGAGTTCTTTGTTGACACACCAGCACCAGGTTCAGGAGACAAGAACCATTTCTCGTTCTTTCTTTCTCTCTCTCTCTCTCTCTCCCCCCTATTTAAATTCTAGCAACCTTTGAGGATAGAAATCATCTTGCCAGGTATTGTCTTTGAGTTACAACAGAGTCTTCAGCAGCACTCAGTCAATATCTAGTCTAACTTTCCAGTGCTCTGCCCCTGAGAAGCCCTACAGAGGTCCCAGAGCACAAGGTGCTTAGCGCAGTTTAAGGGCAACACCAAGGTTAGATGTAGGATCCACCTGAGGTGGAGCAACTCATCCTACCTTGTTAGAGTCCTCGCAAACTCCCCCATTACTAATTTGTTTTTTCTGTTTCAGATTAAGAAAGCAGTATTTTAGAAGCTACTATGACTTGTCTCCATGGTACTAAGCAATTCACCCAGAAGAATGTGCCATAATTAGCATATGTGCCATAATTAGCATATCCTTTTCCCCCCAGAGAGTGAAAGCAAATTAGAATGAGTAAAGGGACAATTAAATTTGAAGGTTAATATGCAAACATAAACATTAGAGTTGTTTCAGCAATAACAGTAAAGTGTTAAGTATCACGTGGAAGGAAGCTGCTGTTTTCCTCACCCCAGGGGCATGATGTGAGGTGTGCCCCCAGGCTCATGAAAGTTCAGGGTGAATCTGTTGTGTTAGGAGAGCTGTAACCTACTCACCACATTACTCAGAGATTAACTGGAGGTAACTGTAGGCAGGCAGGGTGTGGCTGGAGGAGATGGATCCCTGAGGGAGTGCCTTTGGGGTGTGTATTTGGTCGTAGTGAGGGGACTCTGCTTCCTGGTGCCATGTCTTCAGCTGCTCTCCTCCAAGGAACGGAGCTGGCCATATGTAGACTGGGACTTCTGAAACCCTGATCCCAAATGCGCATTTCCGTCTAAACTTATTCTTGCCAGGTTTTTTGGTTGCAGTGGTGAAAAGCTGATGAAAACTGTGTCCAAATTTCATTTATCCTGACGACATTGGCTGCATTGTCCAGATGCCCAATCTCCCTCCCATCTCTATGAAGATGCTTGCATCTTGGCTGCATATGGAAGATGGATCTCTGCGAGTGCTAAGTCATCATCAGAAGCTAGTGGGATAATCACATGATGTTTTTCAGAGCCAGCTCAAGTCACTCAGCTCCAAAAGTTTCGAAGGCTATGCCTAAATGTAGCTGGGCACGGCAGGATTTCCAGATGGCGAATTTAAAAAAAAATAATATGTAAATGTGGGGAAAATGTAAATTGTAATGATGTAACATGCTTTAATGATAATAGCTAGTCAGATTTTGATAGCTATTTAAGAATAGTCTTCAAATCTTTACTGATATTTTTAGCTCTATTCTTTCAGTTCCTTTATCCCTTAATTAGAAGTACCTGAGGTTAAACTTTACAAGGACAAAGAACTATAGTCATATTGCTGTCTCTCATGAGCCTGGAAGTAGGAGGCACCTTCTGTTTAGAGGGGAGCTCCACCTGTGTCCCGATTAGGGCTGTCCATTCCTAGGAGGACAGGCCTGTGGAGGACACCTGGTCATCTGTACACAGCTCTGCAGACAGCCAAGTTACAAGTGCACCCACTGTAGACTGTTCTGTGATGTATCATTTTGCATTTCCTTTTCTCTTTTATTTCTCTAATTTTTCCTATATTTTTTCGTGTTGAGGAATACCAGGAGGACAAATTGGTAAGACATACAGAAAAATAATATCTGATTCCTCTCCCATTTTTGAATAGAAAAGGTGCAAGTCTATTACTGGCAAATAATTCTTGAGCTATCTTTTTAGTTTTAAAATGTATATAGTTATAATTTAGATGTAAGAAAAGCCACTCATTTTAGGAAAAAAAATAGTGAATTGTGACAGATTTACATGGTTGTTTAGCCACCACATAATCACAACAAAGAAAGTTTTTATCACCTCTAAAAGTCCTAAATATTTGTCGGGCCACACTGTGCCTGATGCCCAGCCCCTGACAATTGTCTGCTTTCTGTCCCTATGGCTATAACTTCTTTTTAAAATTTATTTGTTGTTTTTACATTCACAGGACAGTAGGGTTATTTTGACATATTATACATATATGAGGTGTAACTCATTACGATTTTGATCCCATTCTCATGGTTGAACGTGATGTGGAGTTACACTGGTTGTGTATTCATATGTGAGCACAGGAAAGTAAGTCCGATTTACTCTGCAGTCTTTCCTATTCCCATCCCCCCTAAGGAATCGTGTTCCGTCCTCTTGCTTGGCATGCTTGCTCTGTGCACTGGGGTACGACCTGGAATCTCACACCTGGTTTGGCCCTTGCAAGACCCACATATGCCAAGTAAAGATCTCTTTGATAGGCAACCTGTTGTGTCTACCTGAATTTTCCCAAACACATTAGCAGTCTTGAGCAAATCCTGTTTCCCAGGTGGTATAAACCTCGATTTCCTTATCACATCATTAAACATCATCACGACTCGAAGTCCTCTGTGTTGACAACTCTCAATGGCCAGTTCTTGGAGTACAGGTGACACCCATCATTGCTCTCTGATAAGATTTTAAAATGATAACCAACTTGGCAAAGCCCATAACGACCAAGGCGATGAGGAAGGACTGGTGTCTACGGTCACTCCAGTGTACCAGATAACCACCAGCACTGGACGTTGCTTTCTGAAGACTGGAGACGCCTGTCCCATCATGGCAGCCCTGGAACACCGGGTGCCTGCTCCGAGCCCAAAGGTTACCTTAACGAGGAAGCTGCCAACAGCAGGAGACAACTTTTCATGATGTGAAAAATAACCAATTTGCACAGATTCCTTCCTCAGATGTCTCCTATGTCAGTGTTCAACAGATGGAATACAGTTTCATGACAACATTTTATCAAGACTTTTAGGTAATAGTTGACAAATTAATCAATGTGGGTGTCATTGGGCACTGCTTTCTATCAATATTCAACAGCAAAAGGAGCAGAACTTTGACATTTACTTTTGAGGCCCTTGTGACAAAAGGCAATTATAACAAAGTGGAAGCATTAAAAATATTCCTGCTGCAATAAATAAGAGGGAGATAAGAAGAATTCTGGCTGTAATTGGAAATAGGTTCCCTTTCAAAAAGAGATGAAAAGAAAAACAAAAACAAACGGAAGCTTGACGTGCAGTAATTGGAGCTGTCATACTGCATCCCATGCAATTAAAGGTTAAACTTATTTCCTAAGATTGCATTGTTTAATTATGAAAGTAAATAAATATAATTAAAAAGTTAAATAGATGTCAGATGCACCGTCAGCAGAGCGCTGGAATGTATCAAATGATGTTGGAAGATAGTCTTTGTCATTCCGAATGATCACAAAGCTGACTTGTCACCACAGATGATGCGGATCACCAAGTTATTGCAGCAACTGGCTATTTATACCATTCGCTCTTATGCTGCTTGAGAGTAAACAAAAAGCAAATGCCTTTTGCTAGTTAATCTAAAAATACCTACCACCCACATGTCAGAAAAAGTATGGGAGAGAATCTGAAGAAAGATATATTATTTTGGAGTCTGGTGGATTGCCTGGGCTGAGAGTGATTCCGCCTCGCAAGTGGCTTGCAGAAATCCACTGGCATTCGAGGTTCACAGGCACCTCCATGCTGCCGGGAAGGGCCTTGCCTCCGGAGTGGGGACAGTTCCTGCAACGATGGGAGCCACTGTTCCATTATAAATTAGATGAGATGAAGCAAAATAACCAGTATGCCTGGGGTTTTTCCCTAGAAAAATAAGTGACATGCTCCTGGTGCCAAGTGTCTGCATTCTGCTATTAACCCCTGACTTCCAGCACTAAGATCAGGGGCCAGAAGCCATAGCTGCAGAGGCTCCCTGTCTTCTGTGAGGGTGTTCTCAGCACATGGAGATCTCAAATATTCTGCAACCTCTCTTGACCCCCTGCCTGTGCTATAGCTCAGAGTCATGCAGCACCCTAGGCTCGGAGGACCACTGCCACATCCCATTGGTAACTCCACTTGGGCTGCACCGAAGTACCACGGTGCGGGCGGCCTGAACAGGAAGCCCTTGCTATCTCACCATTCTGGAAACTGGACACCAAGATCAAGATTCTGGCTTGCTCTGTTTTTGGTGAGGACCTTCTCCCTGGGTTGCAGGTGTCCACCTTCTCACTGTGGAGTGAGAAGCCAGGAGTGGCCAGCCCGGCCACAGGGCCTCATGGTCCTTCCTGGTGCATGACCACAGAAGAAAAGAGAATGTGATCTCTCTGATGACTTTTCTCATAAAGACAGTGGCCCCATTGGATCAGAGACCTAACCTTAGGTTCTGACTTGACATTAGTTACTTCATTAAAATGGCCATACTGGGGGTCAGGGCTTTCATATATGGATTTGGGGAAGACACAATAATTCAGACTGTAACATTCTGCCTTTGGGCCTGTAGAAATCACATCCTTTGAAATGAAAACATATTAATTCCATCTCAACAACCCAAAAGTGGTAACTCTCTCCAGTATCAACGCTACAACTGAAATTGCTAAAACCAACAGAAATAGTAGGATTGATCCTGAGGTCACACTCTCCTCCAGTTTGGTGTCTATGAAACCAGCAGATGATGGGCTTCCCATTAGCCATTCCTATTCCAAAAGAGAGAAATTAAAAGGAGGGAAAAAAGGCAGTTTCTGGCAAGTTCAGAGCCTAGTAAGGCAAATCCCATCAGGTCTTAAGGCTCGGTACTTTGTCCCCAACCCTTGGGACAGCAAGCATCCAGTCGTGGCCCCATGTACTGGCCCCATTCCTGGAGCTCTGTGGGGTGACCTTGTCCCTGCACCCCTGGAAGTGGACACCTGGACTCACAGAGCTGAAGAAGTGGCCTGCCCTTTGAAACTCAGGAGTGGCCAGCCCGGCCACAGGGCCTCCTGGTGGAATGGCAGTGGCTGTCCTAGTAATCTCAGAACCTCTTCAGATAGTTTTCCCCTTTTCTTGAAGGATAAAACAAGATTGCCCCCAAGCAGCTCCGTTGCCTCCTCCAACAGACACGGAAGTGCTGAGTCCTCTTACTTCACCCTGACTCTGCTCCTGACCGCTCTACCAGGCGCTGTCTGCCCCGACTGTGCGGTCTCCCCCTGGCGTGCTCAGGACAGCTGGCTGTTCACAGGCTCCTCGTGTTGCTCAGCCGCACCCTCGGGCCCTTCAGGACAACCCTCCTCAGGCTCTGCAAAGTGGGCAGGCTGAGAATTTCCCAAATCTTCTAGTTCTGGTTTCCTCTTGCCTTATGATTTCTCTTTCTTCTCACGCACTACTTTAAGCTGTAGGGAGAAGTCCAGCTGCTCCCTCGACGTTGTTTAGAAATCTCCTTAGCTGGTGATTCAGTTTTATCACTCAAGTTTTGCCTCCCACAGGACGATAGAAATGTCAGCCAAGTTCTTTGCCACGTTACAGGAAGGACCATCTTTCACTCAGTGTTCAACCGTTTCTGGTCTCACATGGGTATCATCAGAAGGACCTGCAGTGTCCACGCTGCTGTGACCATTCTGCTCTGGGCATTGCAGACTTCCTTCAGCACACACCTTCCAGCCTCCTTCATCACCCAGCTGGAATGCCACCCTGCGTGTTCAGGTGTTTGCTCCAGCAGCATCTCACTTCTTAGACCAAAATTTGTTTCAGTCAGGGTTCTCCCAGAGAAACCAAGCCAACAGATGCTGCATGAGTTCATTGCTGAGCTCTTTCCTCGTTTAGCCTCTTGCCCCTGAGTCTCGGTGAGCACAACCTGACCTGTGGGAATACTAGGCTTTCTGGCACTTGAGTGAATTCCAGGGTTCATAAGGTCTAGAAAACAAAGATTTTTATAAATATTGTGGGGTCCATTTGCTTTCAACCATTACAGAGTGTGACAATATGCAATATATAAACTATGATTTTCAAAAAGTCTCTGTGCACAGTGATCATATTTTGATTCCTCTTTTCAGGTTCTGCAGAGGCCAATCTAGACCTGCTGGACAACGGTGGCATACGCAGATGCGTCCCGGAGGTGGTGCATGAGTGTACTTCACGGAGAGGCAGTGCTGTCTTGCATGGTGAGGGTGATCGTAACCATGGGGACGCTCCTTCTTGTGGCCCATGAAAGGCCAGGCTCCCAGTAGAAGAGTTAGGTGAGGAAATGTGTCTTCCAGATGGCATGGTCTTTGAAGCTGCCCTCTGATGGAGGGTCATTCAGGCATGTGCTGCGGTGGTTTTCCTGTCTGGTGGAGATTGACAGGGAGATAACTGAGCACAACTGTACAGTATGAGCAGTGGTCAAGGGGCTTTAAGTAAGGATGCCTGGGAAAGGGACTGGGAGGGGAGCTAGACTGGGCAGGTTTTCTGATACCAGCCAATTTGAGCTGATTTCTAAAGATATTCTTTATTTGAAGGCACCTGGGTGGGAGTTTCAGGACTAAAGGATAATAGAGATCTTACATGGTAGACCCGTGGCTTGGGCTCCTGTGGCTTGGGCCCTTGGGACACGTACATGCTCTTTACTAAGTTGAGGCTTCCAACCTCAAGTTGGCAAACATCTAGAGGGACGCATGTCCTGCACCCAATGCAAAGACCCTTTTAGGGACACCAGGTGAACAAAGGTCCAGGAGGAGCTCAGCAAGGGTCCCAGCCCCTGGCTGGCCTAGTCGTGCTGGGCCAGGTGTTCTCCAGGCTCCTCCTGCCCAGGCTCACTGACAGGCCCAGCAGCACCATGGAGGTGGTGGTTTATTATCTCCACTCTGTGGCTGGGGCAGCAGGACAAGGAGAGGAGAGGGAATGTGTCCAAAGGCACACACCTAGCAAGCGAGGAAGACTGAACGAAGCCTGGGCTAAAGCTCCCGCAGGGCAGCCTCTGTATCTCTGGTCTACGCGAGCCTCAGTTGGTGAAAGGGCAGTTTCGGGGGCTAGCACGGGACTCTTCTTCGGAAGCTGAGGATTTGACAGCCTCCTAGGAATCGGGCCATAGGTGCAGACATCAGACTCAGGCCAGAGAGGTGCAATCTCCAACGGGAGTGGAAACCAGATTCTCCGCAGTTGCACTTGGTAGCAACATGGCCAACAGAGAGGCCATCAGGAGTGCCAGGCTCAGCCCCAGCAACTGGCTCTATTCTGTTCTCAGAAGCTGCAGTTACCAAGCCTGCAGGGGGAAGTTGCAATTCCAGATCTGAAGGAGCTCCTGAAAGCGAGGCAAGGGCCATCACCCGCCACAGCCCCCTGCTCCGTGCACTGTAACTAGATCTTTCTAGAACAGTGATGTCATGTGTAGAACTGCAAGGGCTTTGCTCCAGTCAGCTGGGTGAAGGTGAGCTCCAAGGTCATGTGCTCATCACGAGCCCTGAGGCCACAGCAGACGGGATCACTGACCACAGGAGGCAGGCAGGTCCCCTCCTGCACCTTTTCTCCCTCGCAATGTCCTCTGGGGACCTTCCATGTGCAGCATTTATTGAAATGGGCTCTGCTCCCTGACAGGAGCTGCAGCCTGGAGCTCCCACTGGGTGAAGCAGGAAAATGCACTCTGAGGAATCTCTAGACCAAGCTCGCCTCCGCATCCGCTTCCCACACTTCCCACACTGTCTCACTCTGCGCTCACTTATGGAGGATGGAAGGGATCCGCACATTGCAGCTTACTCTTGATGGTTTTCCTTCAATATTCGTCTTTGATTTATTTTTCTGTTACAGTCTTAATTTCCTGTTAAAATATGAAACTCCCTTCCTGACTTATATTTCACAAGGTAAGCAACATAGATCACCTGGCCACCCTTCCAGGGAAGGCATTTTTCTATCTGAAATGACACTTTTGATATTTTCAGTATCCCTCTGTCTCTCTCTCTCTCTCTCTAAGTCATTTAACCTTCTCAGGAAAATTAGTCTACACATAGCAAATTTACATTAATAACCATTAGTAGCATGAAATTTCAAAAATCAGACCAGTTTAAGGAATGTCTTTCTTATCTTAAACGAAGGGATGAATGAGAACATACCTAGATGGCTTGTGGAAGGACTGGGGTGGGACAGCAGAGAGGCCGAGGACACGCATCCAGCCCACACCTTCCTCCAGAACACGTCCCCCTGGAAGGTGAAGGCTGTTGAGCACCATCCGGGCAAGGGCTGCCCCTCATGACAGCTCCTCTCCGGAGGAAATTGGAAATAGCAGGGTGTGATTTAGCATAAATAGGACGTCAGAAGCTGTGTCCCCAAGTGTCATCCTCAAGATGGGGTCAGTTGTACTGCGAGAAAGCATTGATCTATTTTTCAAATAGAGTAGAACAGGGCCATGATGCCTGATGGCATCTCAGGATGTCACTTTGGTCAGTGGCACCTCTCTGATTGGCAGGTTGCACCTGGCTCTGGATTTGGGCTGGCGGTGTGAGATTAAGCTACTCTACTGCCCGCATTTGCCCAGGTCACCTGTCAAGATAAAGTGGTGTCCTATTCAGAGTCGGGCCACTTTTCTGGGAAGCTCAAGTTCAATTAGCAAACAGGTAAGAATGAACCATTGAGAACCATCAGTGATGAAGGGTGTCAGGAGACAAATCACTTTGGGATTCTGGTGGGCCAGTTTCTTCCGTAGAAAATAAAAGTTAATAAAAAAAAATTAAAAAAATAAAAGTTCCAACTCCAAGTACTAAAGAAAACCCCACACACTACTACCTGAATGCTTTATTTTACTTATAATTTTTACATGATGCCCCTGTGTGAGCTCAAGCACTGGGACAGTGTTCATAACCTTGGCGATGGAGGAGCTCATGAAGAGTGATGTGAGCATCTTATTTGCATGGGGGATTTCATCTAAGGTCTCCGTCTCCACCAGAACCCATGCTCACCTGCTTTTCCTGCACAGGCACATGTACTACATGATATATTGGTGACCTTGGCTGAGACACATGGTTCCTCTGAGCCTCAGTCTCATCATTTATCATAGTTATAAAACTGGGATATTCCCTCCACTTGCAAAGACTAAACGGGCAAAAACAAAGTGATCTTGCTGCAGACACACAGTAGGCCACCACGTGAGTGCTAGTTACATGTGAATTATTGAAGCTCAGTTCTGTGCAAGTTCCATGCCTGAGTCTCTTCCTGTCTGCATTCTTTCTTTCTAAATCTTTACTCTATGCCTGTGTACATTGTGGTCTGTGCTCACAAAAGGTGGCATCATTTGATTAAATCCACTTCTAAGTAAAAATCAGCACACTCCACCATGCAGTTGGCCCCACAGTCTCCAACGTGCTGATCACTGAGCGAATCTTGGGTCTCTCTCCTACATCTCGACCTACCCCGCTCTGCAAGAGGGGCATAGCCAGTGGCTGTGCTGCAAGGTCACACTGTCACCTAATGGACTTCTCCATATTTTCCCATGGCACCCTCATTTTATTTATCTATCTTTACAGTAGGAAAACATTATCTTTGTAATTAAAAAAATACTTAAAATATGTGGATACTTACTATTTGTTTTCTGAAATGATATTTTGCAAATGCAAATTAAATTAACACCTCAACTTGTGCAGTTCTAGCGATGGACTCTATCAGAATCTCATGTTCCCACCGTCTTCTTTCTCAACATTGTTATTTGTTACTGTACTGAGTTGAATGGTTTCCCTATCTCCAAATTCATGTCTACCCTAAGCCTTGGAAGGTGATCTTATTTGAAAATAGGGTTTTAATAGTTGTTAAGTTAAGAAGAGCTTGTACTGGATTAGAGTCAGCCTTAAACCCAGTAAAAAGTGCACTTATAAGAGAGAGGGGTACAGAGGAGAAGGTCTTGGGAACACGCTGCAGAGGCTGGCGAGATGCAGCCATAAGCCAGGGACCCACAGGAGCCACTGCAAGCTGGAAGAGGCGAGGGAAACTCACCTTTACTGCACCCACAGGGAGCATAGCCCCGCTAGCTCATTGGTCCCTACTGGTGGCTCCCAGACATCAGAGAATACCTTTCTGTTGCCCCAAGCCACTGATTTGTGCTACTTTGTAACCACAGTCTTGGAAAATTGATATCACCCCCAGCCTCGGGCTCCCTGCCCTGGTCTTTCTCTATTCACTGAGGGGCAAGCTTGGACACGGGATTCAGTGTGGCCTAGTGGCCACGCTTGCTGGGTGTTAGCCGCCCCCTCTCCTGCTGAGGCATGGTGGTGGGCAGCAGCTCAACCTCTCTGCTACTCAATTACTTCATAAAGGAAAAAGGGCAATTGAAACATTGATGTAAAGCATTCTACTAATAAGAAAACCCCACGAATAAAGAAAATCTTTGTATTTTTCTCTGATGATAATAAGAAGTCTAGGAGAAACATTTTCATGCTAGACCAAGATCAAATGAAAAAGGCATCTTTGATGAATTCTGAAAGTAATTTAGTAAGCATTTAATTTTAGCTATTCCTGCCACCTTTGAAATACATTTCATGTGCATTTTAATTCAAAGTGTTTATAAAGAAATAAATGTGGTTTCTAGCAGTAAAGACATGAGAGATGTCTGTTTAAAGTAAGATTACAAATTAGTTTGGGATTTTGGAGGGTGGGTTGGGGGATGAACACCCTTGCTGGATACCCAGCTGAGGTGTCAAAGTTAAAACCTGGTCATCTCTTCAGGCATCAGCAGCTGGAGAGCCGGATGGGCTCAATTCTTTCTCAACAGCTCTGTTCTGGAGCTCATCTTGTGCACATGAGAAGCCCACCTAGGTCAGGCAGGGGTGAGGTCAACAGGGCCCAGGAGGCAGGCGAGGTCAGGACCTGGTTGCTGCCTCTCCCTGCACCTCTGTGAGGATCACTGTCCTCCCAGGCCTCTCCATCCACTGAACAGGCCTTGACATCCCTGTGTCTGTGCCTTCCTCTTCCTCCAGCTCCTGCCTAGACTCAATGACATGGGCAGTAGCTAATTGCAAGGACACCTGTCCATCTTGATGGCCTTAGGATGTTGAGAGTTGCCCCAAATAAATGGCAACCGAGTCTCAACTGTGCCTGAGTGGCTAGCTTCAGAAACAGAACTTTTTCCCTCTTTCTATTATTTTATTGTAGAAAATGAAAGAACATGAAAATAAATTCAAAATGACAACCATTATTTTCTCCCCCAGCAACTTCTCTCAGGCTCACACAGATGCTGAGCCTCCACTCTTTGATTACAATTTAGCCAAGCTTTTTACTCCAATGTTCTGCAATTTTCATGCATTGTAAATAGCTATTTTTTCCAATGAATATATTGTAATTTGTCCTTTCCTTCACTCATAAACAATTATTTTTCCTCCAAATAATTCCTAAACCTCCTTTACATAGTCCTCTAGGGCAGAGATTTTTAAAGACCCTTTAAACACCTGCTTTGTAGCACATGTTCCCACCAAAGAGTGATAAGCACAGAAGCTCCTGAGCAGGTGAACAGGAGAGGGGACAGGGATGAGAAGAGGGGCCCAGAGGCAGGAGGTGCGCAGAGATCCGTGGTCTCAGTGGTCTCAGCACAGGGCATGTGCAGCGGGCTGTGAGGTTTGGGACCTCTGGGTGGCGGGAAGGACTGTGGCTTGTTTTCAAAGGAGACCTGAGAACTTTGGAGAATTTTGAGCAAGGAAGCAACATGATCTAAATGTGTGTGTGTGGTGTGTGGTGTGTATGCGTGTGTGTGTTTGTGTGCAGTGTGTGTGTGTGTGTGGTGTGTGTGTGTGTGTGGTGTGTGTGGTGTGTGTGTGTGTGGTGTGTGTGGTGTGTGTGGTGTGTGGTGTGTGTGGTGTGTGTGGGGTGTGTGTGGTGTGTGGTGTGTGTGGGGTGTGTGTGGTGTGTGTGTGGTGTGTGTGTTTGTGTGGTGTGTGTGGTGTGTGTGTGGTTTGTGTGTTGTGTGTGTGTGGTGTGTGTGGTGTGTGTGTGCAGTGTGTGCGTGTGTGGTGTGTGGTGTGTGTGGGGGGGGGTGTGTTTGTGTGGTGTGTGTGGCGTGCGTGTGTGCACACGTGTGCATACCTGCTTCTTTAGGAACAGGTGGGCGAGGGCCACAAGACGAGGCAATGAGACCTGTTGGGAGACCAATAGTACAAACCGCCCACAGATGCTGGCGGCGTGTGGTGTGGAGGCTGTTGAAGTGCCCGGGAGGAGGACACAGAAAGTCTCCAGAGGACTGGTGTGGGGTGAGACCCAGATTGGAATCCTGGGTAGCTGGAAGTTTTCCTGTCCATACCGTAGTCCCCTTTCATTCATGGGGTATACTTTCCGAACCCCAGCGGATGCCTAAAACCCTACACCTTCTGCTTTTCTCTGTACATACATTCTTACGGCAAAAGTTTAATTTATAAGTTAGACATAATGAGAGGCGAGCTACAGGTGATCACGGGCACCTGAAACTACAACAAGCAGAACAAAGAGGAGAGAGGACCCACTGTCATCAGCGGGTGGAGGCTCCCTGAGGATCAGTTGCCCTTCTGAGTCGTGAGCAGCGTGGCGTCGGGGGAAGCTGGAGTGTGAGAAGTCGAGGCAGGAGGTGTGGCTGACGGAGCAGGAGGAAGCGGGTTGCAGAGCCCGAGAGGATGTGCTGCCTTGGGAGGCAGCTTCAGGGGAGAGACGGGCACAGACAGAGCAATCGGAGAGAGAACGCACGATAGAAAAGTAATAAGCAGAATGTAATTTGTGTTTTTGTTTTGTTTTGTGTGGTGTTTCTGCCCCGGTGTGATGTCAGGCTCTGGGGCTGGGAGGAAAGCCTCCGGAGCTCATGCACATGGCAAAGGCTGGGAAGGGCTGGCTGCTGTGAGCTCCTCACAGCCTGCAGGCCCCGCAGCCATGTGCTTCCTCGTGCTGTCGCAGACCCTCTGGCGTGTGCTTGCCTCCTGCCCCAGAATCCCTGGAGCAGGCACCGAAGGGAGCACCACACAGCATGTGAGGAAATCTTTTGATTTTCTTTAAAACTAAGACATAGTTCAGGGGTGAACCTGAGAAATCGATTGACCAGACTGGAATCACATCAGAATCTACAAACTGGTTTTGTCCTGGAGAGCAAGGCGAACAGAACAAAGCAGAGGAATTTCCGCAGCCAGTCAGGCTTGCGGGACCCAGAGGTGCCGCAGGTAAGACCAGGGGTCAAAGCCTCCCTTCTTGTACAAGCAGGTTGGTTGGTAGGACCTGTGGAAATTGGGTTTGGAGATTCATTTTCTGGCTTCTCCTCCTCTGCCCACCAGAATCCGAGGTGCAGTCATCCTGGGGACAGAGTTCAATGCCAGCCACTAATGATCTTAAACGCAACAGGCTGGGGTGGGCCCAGGACACAGAATTACAAGGTTACTCAGGACCAGAGAGCAAGGTGCAGCGTCCTGGATGAGCTGAACAAACCTGTAATTGGGCAACATGACGGCAGATGAAATCAGCTGCCGATGAGCACAAGGTGGAACTTACTGGAAGGAATAAATTAAATGCCTCATCTATGCTGAAGGGCTCTGAATTACTGTAGCCTCCTGAGAATAAGATCTAAAAATCATCGTAGCTCAGTGAAAACTTCTGGTCTGTGCAGAGCGCCAGTCAAAAGGAATGAACGAGACGTCAGGCTGTGTGAAGACACAGATAGAAAACGCATGAATGATTTGGAGTCGTTATGGTGAGCGCCCCTATATAATCTTCTGTAAAAACCAGGAAAAGAAAACTTGAAAGGGGAGGGAAACAGCGTCACAGGGGTCAGCAGCCTGTGCTGACTTCAGGAGGGACGCGAGCAGAGGAGGGAGCATCTTGGCTCCCTATAAACGGATAATGTGAAGTGGTGTGTGCAAAAGACTAAAGTCAGCTTGAGTCATCTTCATTCAGGAAATGGTTGTAGGAGACTAAATGTGTCATGAAATTCCAGGGAAAGCACATTTCAGGAACAGACAGTGAGAATATCCTTCTAAGGAGGAGGGCTCAGTCTCTGCAGGTGGCGAGCAGCTTAGGTGGAACCCGGGAGTTTCAGGGTTCCCTGCCAGCACATCTGGCCCACACCATCACGCAAACAACCGTGGGGAGCTTCATTTCATGTTCACATGCAGCACCCCGTGTCCCTCTGCAGGCCAAAAGCCCCCAGGGTCTGCACACCTGGCTGCTGGACGCCCCATCCCTAGACTGGCGGAGCCCTGGCTGAGCCCTAATTAGGAGTATTGAGGAGTTGGTTTTCTCGTGCCGTAGATCTCATGCTTATTGAGAAGCCACCCAGGATTTGATGCAGCCACTCTGGTTATTGTGATTCCTCCCGTATGTCACCATCACCGTCTTTATTTCAGTGATATGAAATCCTCCAAGGAGAATCTGTCCATTCCACTGAAGACTGATAAAGACGCGATTATCAGCAAAGCATTTAAATCATGGGCTTACTATGAATGAATTGTCCACTTTGAAACAAATTACAGTGTGCTCTCAAACACGGCCTTCTGAAATAAAGCTTCCCTGAACTGCAGGCCGTGCCTCCGCTGAAGGAGGCCAATCCTGGGGTTCCCACTTGGAGAAGGGAAGCCGCAGCTACCCAGTGGGGTCCTCGGGGACCAAGCTGGAACTGGAGAAGCTGCACACCTGCCCATCTACGCAGGCTGTGGTGTCCTTTCCCTGGTGGGCACCAGCTGCCCGCACTCTTCTCCCTCCACTGCCCGGTGGACTGCAAGGCAACCTCCAGGCCTGCCCATCCCTCCAGCAGGCCCTTCACCAGGTGGCCGTACAGTGTCCTCTGAGGACGGATCTGTCTTCTTCCTTTGATTTAATTTCTTCAGGAGGATGAAGTGGGACAGCAGGCAGGGGTCCAGTCAGCCCAGCAGAGTCTCTCTGAGTTTCATTGTCCCTTTGAAACTCTGTGTTCCTTGTGGACGTAGCTCCAAACAGATGTGGCCGAGTCTCCCGGGTCATCTCACAAGGAGGAGGAAAGACACAGGGACTAGGGGTCAGGCTGGCTCAGCCGCCCGGCCTAGCTCACGTGTGAAGCCAGGTCAGCCTGGGTCAGCTGGCCCTCGCATGCTCATAGGCTTGTATGCAGTACTAAGCAAGTTTTGATTTCATAGTGACCTGGGCTGCAGAGGCAGCTAGCTGGCTGTGCAACAAGACCTCGCTGGTATTTGCATGAACCCACCTGCTTTGTTTCCTTTTCCAAAGCAGGAAGTTTTATCTGTATTTTCCCCTAGATTTGCTGGACTCTTAGTAGAGACTCAAAAAATAGTTTTGGATGATGGCATCAATCATTTAGTCAGTTGGATTGACCATTGAATATTTCCCGTCTTAAAGGTCAATGTTTTGGTCCCTTGGAAAATTAGTGGAAAGTTTTGTGTTTTTTTTCCTGCAAATGACAGATATTTATCTTTAAGGCTTTGAGGGTTCTCTTGTTATTTGTTACTTCATAGTTTTGTTTTACAACCCTTTAAAATTTAAAATTGTAAAAAAAAAAGGAAAAAAAAAAAAGGAAAGAAAACATCCGTAGCTGGATGGCTGTGCAGAATAGCCCCCAGAGTATGGTTGCCAACCCCTGCCTAGAGGTCCAGGCTGTGCCTTGGTTGCCCTGCTGAGCATCAGAGCCTCTCCCATGCCACCCAGGTCAATGCTTCACAGAGACTGAGATAGAGTGAGATTTGTTCTCACATTGCTGTGCCAAGGGTTTCTTGGCCGTAGCATTTGCAAAGTGCCCTTCTTGAGCAACTGCACTATGTTAGCACAGACCTACCAAAAATGGTCGTTTTTGCATTTCTTCCTGGTTCACCAGAGGTCCAAGGAGGCCTAAGGCACACAATATCAAGACCTCTTTTCCTTTTATTTTACAACTTGCTCTTTTATTTGCTTTGTTTTAAATTCACCCTTTACCTAATTACTCCATTATATAAATTGCAAAGTGTCTGGATACCTACTGGAAGAGACAGAGGTACATAAATAGATCTTTTAAAGAATAATATTTGTAAATTAAGAAGATGTTTATCAAATTGCTTAAGAATTTGCTTGGCTGAAGGTGGACACTTGATAGAAATCTGTTAGACTAAATTTGTTCTCGAAAGCATTGTATTTTATGGAAGGGATTGCTAACTTCACATTAACAGGAAATTTTGTGTTTTAATGTTGCATTTTGAATTTCTTATTATTAAAAAGCATACATTAAAATTAGTAAGTCAAGCATACATTAAATGGTGAGTATTTAACCAGAATCCAGACCTTTTACTAACTAATGCAAGTCCTACTGAGTAATACAAGCTTGCTGGAGAACACTGAGCTCTTAGGTGTGAAAAAAAGACACAGAGTTGGAATTATGAAGAAAAAGAAAGAGATGTTCTCAGCTGAAGGTATCTAAATTTCCTAGGCATGGAACTTCCTTATTAAAACAACTTGCATGGATTTCTCTTCCTGGGTCCCCTGTTGCAGAGCAATGGTGTGGAAAGTCAATTATCCAAAGCTGTGATATGGATCTTTATGTCCACTGCTCATTCTCCATGGCCTCCAGAACACCTGCGAAGCCAGCTCCTTGCATGGCAGGTCTGATTGTGCCAGAGATTGTCTTGTTCATTCCCAGACTGAACTTTGTTCTGATAACATCCACCACTTCCAATTATTTTAACAAAGATGAAGAAAAACAGTTTCTGTATTGATAATTACATGAAAAAAAAAAAAAAAAACCAGCTCCTTTGGAACCAGATCTCACCTCTTCAGCTACTACCTCTTCCCCCTGCTCCTGAGGCAGCGTCATGGGGATGGACTTCCACAGCTCCCCTTGACTCTGGCATCTCTGTCCTGTCTGCTCCAGGAGCTATTTTCTGACCTGAAGCATGGCTATCTCCGGGCAGTCCCCGCCATGGCCCTCACCCCATCCTCAACTGCTGGGTGTGGCTGTACTGCTCCCCCTGCCCAGGGGCAGCTGGCTGGTCTCTGGCTTTTTACACCACTGCCCTCCCCCACTGGGATGTGCTGCCCCTTTCTTGCCAGGGTAAGACATTTCCTGCTTTCTCTTCCCTCTGCTCAAAATACTTAGAATGATATCCTTTTCTAGATGGACCCAGGCTGACATAAATCACTACTTTTCTTTACTTACACCAGAAGAAATTGAGATGGAAAAAATATAAAAAACATACCCGAAGCCAGGTAAGACACACACCTATAATCTCAGTTATGTGGGAAGCTGAGGCTGGCCGATCGAAAGCCAGAGCCCAACCTAGGCAGCTTTACAAGATACTGGTCTCAAAAAATGAAAAGAAAAACATGACAAATGTCTTGCTCTGAATTAAAGGCTTGAAAGTGGAGGAGCCTGTTTCCTGAGCTCCTGCTGATTCCACCAAGGCCGGCTACTTGAGGGCTCTACCCCACCATTGAGGGGCTGGTGCCAGGCTGGGTCTGCTGGTGTTGGGGAAGCCCTGACACTATAATGGGCAAGTGAAGACCAACCCCTGGCTCCAGCTGCAGGCAGGGGATTACACGTTTTGACCTTGTTTCTTGGGGACCAGCAGTGATAATCTTGCTAAACTTGTGTTGACCTTGACGTGGTAAGCCACACCCAGTCTGGAGGCCCACGGTTGGTATCAGTGACTGGTGTAGCATAAGGCAGGGTGGAAGAGGACCAATAGGCCAGCCTTCTGAAGGAAGAGTCTCTGGGCAGCACTTGGAGTGTGCAAGGACTCATCAGAAACACCCCAACCGTAAGTGCCGCCAGTCACGGCACATGCTAATGCCCACAGCATCCCCAGGGACATGAATCCAGAGTCAGGCTACCAATTTCTGACAATTGCAGATTCAGTTGTTATCTTTCCTTAAAGAAAGCCTCCACAGCCTGCATCCTGCTGCTCCTTCAGAATATTTACTGTTTGGTTAGAACAAGAATACAAGTGCCACACATGCCAACGGGTCACCTCTGATGCTTCTGGAGCATGTCCACCGGAAAGCAATCAATATTGGTTAATAAGCCAGATCAGTGTTATTAGTATTCTTTACAACCTTGGCCTCCTTCATCTTATGTACAGATTGCCTATGAAAACTTGGGCTGAGATCTTGTCTAGACAATGCCGTACATGGCCACTCAAATTAATAATGTGCCAGAATTATCTTATGCTTAATGCAGCTGGCTTTATATTGACTCTGGAAATTAAATTTACTCCACAATGCTATTGACAGCTGGGTCTCTGGCATATTTAATGGACCTGAGTGAAGATGGGCTGTGTATCCTATGCCTTCAAGCAAAAGGTTGATAACTCATCATTTTCATAAAAAGTGGGAAAGTGCTTTATCTATAATCATCCCATCTCTCACTAAGCTGAATCAATGTGAGGGGTGTTTGCAATTGGCTGGCCTTGCTCCTGTTAGAAAGCAAAGGGGACCACCCTAGCCGGTCTGTAAACAAGAGCTGTTGGTTCATTAAATGCATAGTTCAGGAATCCCCATGCATCGCAAAGGAGTAGTTTTAGTCCCAAAGAGTAAAACTGTGTCCTGTGAATCCAATTGGCACATAGTGAAAATTCTCGTGTGTGTGTGTGTGTGTGTGTGTGTGTGTGTGTGTGTGTGGAAAGTCAAGCCTGGAGACACAGCTTTCCAAGTCAAAAATGGTTTATTTCAGCATTGGGAGTGTTGGCCATGCCAGTGACATCTCTGACTTGGGATAGTGATCCAGTGTAGACCACCTAGTTACTATGAGCTTTCTGTGATGTTGACTGCGGGATCTGATGAATTCAACCTGTCAAGACACACAGACAGGTTTTATTGGTCTTGCCTCTGTCTGTCCCAGGTATATCAACACATCAAATGGAAAAGAAAAACTTTCCTCATTCCTAGAGACCTGCTCTGCCATGTTCTTGATTTTGAGCTAGCTCTTCATATATTGTGTTTAAAATAATACGATCCAGGGTAGTTTGAGGCCAGAGCTACATGAGCATTGGTGTGTGAGAGAACCAGGGACTTGTTTGCAGAGAGTGTTTGGGGTGAGAACATTAGCTCATCTCATGCCTCCACAGCCCCCTCGCCCCCTAGTGTTTTTGATCCCTATCTTGGCCTAAAGTCTACATGAGGACGTTGCTGGGCGTTTGTGCTGTGGAGGCTGTGACTTCACAGGTCACAGTAGTGCAGCAGCGTGCTGCGATCTCACCCCGTGAGAAAGGGCAGAGAAGAGCTGTTTGGAAAGACCGCTGGGCCCTGAGGAGTTAGTACGGTGCAGGGGGCTCCAAGGTCAACTTCCACTGCCCCTGTACCTTCAGATGGACCATCGGGTCACTGTGCTGTGGCAGGACACAACGGGCTCACAGGTGAGTCGAGGGTAACCAGGCAACAAGAAGAAAACCCCAAGAAGAATGGTCATAGAACTGCTGAGAGCTGCTGCTGTCAGAACCCAAGAAGGACGTGGTGCTCGGGTGGGAACCCCTGTTCTTGGCCCCACCCCTGCCTTCATACCTCGCTGGGGCTGGTTGGTGCCTTTTCCCTACAGATAAGGCTGCAAAACTTCAGGACATCAGCCAGGGGTTCTGTGGATGTATAAATCCTGCAATCACGGCATGCAGGAAACTGAGGGCTTGGTGCGCTGTGATGTGATCTGATGCCCCAGGTGTGGGGGCGAGTGGCGGGAGAATCGACTCCCTCAGAAGTTTCCCCCATGTGTTCGTCCCCTGGGGCTGCAGCAGCATGAACCATGTGACTCAAGGCAACAGAAACGTATTCTCTCTCACTTTCCAGAGACTTGAATTCTGAGATCCAGGTGTGGGCAGGTGCGTGCTTGCTCCGCGGGGCCTGGGGCCTGGGGAGAAGCTTCCCGCTGCGGCTGCCTGACTGAAGCTTCCTGCTGAAGCTTCCTGACTCTGCCTGCCTCATCACAGGCCTTCTTCCTGACTGTGTCCACATTTTCCTTCTCTTGTAGGACAGCAGTCATGGTACTGGGCCCAACTGAGCCCAGGGAGACTTCTAACCCAATCATATCTGCAAGGACCTTATTTTCAAATAAAGTCACAGCCCCATTGTCAGGAGGTAGGACAGCAGCGTATCTTTCAGGTGACCCGAGTGGATTCAAAGCCCGTTGCCAAGAGACCTCCAGAAAGACCTGCCTGCCTTTCTAGAATTAGCCAAAGGCATTACACCTCGCCCTGTCTGTGAGCTCCAACTGCATCTCATGAATGTCTGTAGAGCCCCTATTAATTCCCTTGAGATTTTCCCTTGACCTGTAGGCTTTGTAAAAGTGGGTTTTTTAAAATTTTTTTGTTTTTTAAATTTCAAAGTCAAACTTCTGGAGAAGAGGCCATAGGAGTCCCAGTTTACACAGGGGAGGAGTCAGTAGCCACACCCACGACCACCCAGGTCCCTCAGGTGGTCAGTATCACCCGTGCAGCGACCTGAACAGCTGGGCAGCTGCATGCAGCAGGCAGGGCACTGAGGCCCCCTTGCTTCAGAGGATGTGGTGGCTGGAGGAGGGCAGCTGCCCACTCAGGGCCAGGAAGAGATGCCTTAGAATACTGAGGGACTTGGACTTCCAGATTCCCCTCTGCTGTCAGTGTTCAGGAACAACTTCTTATAATGGCTTATTTGTAGAAAGATAGAAAATTTTCATAGCCTTCGGCCACTTTCTGCTGGTCACCTTCCATCCCTACAAAACAGGCCTATTGAAATGTGAGAATGAAAGCGCCCACCCCACCCGCTTTTCGACATTTGATAGACATTTCGCCTCCCTTGCCAATGCAATTACATTCGTTCAGTAATGAAAATCTCCTGATGGTTCCACAAAGTATGAATCAGGTAACTCATGTATGTTAAGAAATAAAATGATAATAGAATGCCATTTAGTCAATCAGATGAACTTCAAGATAAGAAAACCTCCCAAACAATAATGCTTTATTCTGACACAGTGAGAATGCTTTCTTGTCAAGTCAAGCACTGATCTTAGTACTGGCAATGTTTTATGCCTACCAATAATAACAAAAAAAAGAGGGTGCCTTTGTGATGTAAAATATCCATTGCTCCATCACAGTCTTTTTTTCTGATGTGATTTAATTGTCCAAAATACATGAATTTTTTATATTATTTTGTGAAGAGATCTTCTACAAATAGTGTCCCCTGTGTCCTAACATATGTTGCTATGCTCAGTAATGAAGAATATCGTGGGATTTTTTTTTCTTAGAAGCATTCTTTGTCCCTATCTTCCATATACATGTAGCAGTACCATACTTCAAGTTGAGCAAGAGCACTGCACAGGAATCAAGAGTCATGGACACGCAGGCCTTGTCCTCAGAGAACTTAGAATTGATGGAGTAATGAAGAAAGATTCTCAGGTCAAAGAGGAGGGAGGCACCTGTGCTTCAGGAGGTCAGCCTTAACAGAGCACTAAGGAAATAACCACTGACGGCAAGTGCTGCCAGGGCCAGGCCTGGGCGAGGGGCAGTTCCCAGCCTGTAAAGAAGGAGTACCTGGGGATTGGGGCAGGAGAGTCCAGTGGGCACCCCCTTCCAGGTTGCACCAATTGTTTGCCAGGGTGCCATGATAGACCTTGAGACTCTGAGGCCACAAAGATGTGATTAGTCACTGGATGGACAGGAGAGGCTGGCGTGGAGAACAGAGGCCTGGACTCCAAACCAGGGAGCTTCCTGCAGAACATCAATGTGTCTTTTTTTGTTGTTGTTCTATTTTTTTAAATTATATTGATTCATTTATTCTACTTAGGTATACATGAGAGCAGAATGCATTTTGATTCATTGTACACAGATGGAGCACAACTTTTCATTTCTCTGGTTGTGGCACACTCATACATTGCTGATGGGACTGTAAATTGGTACAACCAATCTAGAAAGCAGTATGGAAATTCTTTAGAAAATTGGAATGGAACCACCATTTGACCCAGCTATCCTACTCCTTGGTCTACACCCAAAGGAATTAAAAACAGCATACTCCAGTGACACAGCCACTTCAATGTGTATAGCAGCTCAATTCATCAGTGTGTCTTCTTAAGGCTTTTCTTCTTTGTTTTTATTATGCTTTGGTTTGATGCTTTATTTATTGTTGTTAAAGAGAAAGGGGGAAACAAGGCAGACATAAAGAAGAAAATTATTATTATTATTATTTGCCAAACCTTTTGGGATTTTTATAATAAAATCAAACCAAACATTATCCAGTATCATGTGGAACTATTAGGTTTGGTGCATCAAAGGTACAGAAGCATCTCAATACACACAGGGATGTGAAATAGGAAGACGATCAGAGAAAGAAGCTAGTTCAGACCACACCACTTGGGAGGTGGTGAACTCTGGCTTAGTTTCATTCAAAGTGCAAAGAAAGGCTCATGTTTATTTTTACTGCGTTGTTATCTTTTCGGAAATTGGGTGCTCAGTGGCTTCATTTTTTTCTGCCTTTGTTTATCTTGCACTCAGCTTCTTCAGTGAGCGACATGATGTGAATCAACTCTCCGATGTCAGCTCAGGCAAGTTTACCATCCTCTGTCCACACCCACCTGCTTCTCATGCCACAAGTGGCCGTCCTGAATGGCTAGTCCTTCAAGAATCTAAACCCCAATACTGAGAAAAAAGAGTATTAAATTATTAGCACCTCTTACAGGAACTTCTAGCAAAGCAAGTGTACACCAACTACACTCAACTAACTTTAAATTTGCATAAGAAACATGCTCCCTAGGTAGTTGATCTATTCAAGCCCCTAATTTACATGTATACACATGTGTAGCCCTCTTTCCTCTGAGGGAGAAAAATTACAGTAAGTCATTTAAATTACAGAAATATCAAGACAGATAAGAAGTAGCTGAGCAGTTCAGTGAGCAGTGCATGTATTTCCTATCTTGCTTCTTGACCATCTAGGTGTAATTTTTCATAAGTTTACTAACATTATTTTACAAAAGCCAAATGGAGGTTTGTGTTGCTTTGTTTTAATTTTCTTCGCTTAGTGAGGTTCCAAGTCTTCCATGAAGTATCACTGCACAAATAATAAAATGTTTCTAAAGATAAATCCTCCTCTTCCTCCTTCTCTGTTTCCTCCTTCTCCTCCATCCTCCTTCTCCTTCTCTTCCTACTTCTTTCTTTTTTTCCCAAACACAGGACTCACACATGCCAAGCAGGTGCTCTACCACTGAGCTACATCCCAGCCCAACAAACGTTTTACATGCAAAACCATAGACTTTGTTACTGAGAAAAGATTGTGACAGTTGGGCATGACAGAAATACTATATTTAAGTACAATATTTAAGTATGTTTCCTAAAATTTAGGATGAAATCCATTGAAAATGAAGCAACATCAAAGAAGAGATGCCCCAGCAGGCCCGTCCCTCACCCACATTGGTCTCTGTGGGCCTAGCTGGGCCCTTCTGTTGGCCTCGTCTTTATTTTTTTTTTCTAGAAGCTCAGTCAAGAAGGTAAGAGATTTGGTAGAAAAAAAAATCCTATTCGTATTATTGAAAAATATGGAAACTAGCCTCCAGTCATGGCAGCTTCTACGAGGGCAGGACAACGTCTCCAAACTGACAAATCAGGGTTTGAAGTGCGCCCTGTCTCGTGCATTGATCTCATGACCAAATGGCATGTGCTACCTTCTCGTGCTTTTCCAGCCACCGTAGCATGACTCCATGGTACAGGGAATTCTGAATGGCATTGCAGAACAGAGAGAGGAGCGTTGGTTACGACGCTGGGAAAGCTGAGCTTAATCGCACATGCGACGTCATGTGGGTCACCCTCTCCCAGTGCCCGGTCACTGAGATGCAGGCGCTCATCCACAAATGCGCACACTGCTTGTGAAGTCGGTGGTGAGATTAGAAGGGAGCATGTGTGGGAAATTGTTTGGCTATTGCTAAAGCCCTGTGTACACAAGAGGCGGTGCTGTGGTTAATTAGTTAAGGGGATGATGCTCTGCTTGCATGCATGCCTTCAGCAAGGAGAGCCAGAAGGACCATTTTTTCTCCTCTATATGGGAAAGGAGGGGGTGTGTGTAACACCTGGACAGAGGAGATGGGAACTCAATGACAATCCTTCTTAAACCATGCCTCAGGGGTGGATCAAAGTTTTCTCTCTTGGAGATGGTGGGCGTTCTCCCCATCATCTGGGGGCTTTCCTGCTCACGCAGCCAACCCAGCCACATGAAGGGAGGCCTGCTGGAGGTATGCTAGCATGCCTGGGCTCTTGTGTCATCCACACTGACCATATGTGGATGGTATGTGCCCAAGAGCTAGTCTTATTAGAAGAGGGCTATACATCAAGAGTTCTGGAAAACAGACAAGTGAGGAGGGTCTCAAAGGGCATGCTTCAGAGACTGTGCATTCCTGGGGCTCCTCTATAAAAAGACGTTCAGGCATGCAGTCAGCACTTGGTCTTAATTTTCTGTTGATTTCTAAGCTCGAGCAAACCACAAACAGCTCTGTGGGCTTCTCCACCAACTGGCTTCACAGATGTGGATGCAGCAGCAGATCCCATCCTAAATCAGAATTCCATGCGACAGGGAAGAAAGGGAGGGGATGGCACAGAGTCCCAGAGCTTCACACATTCTCCTCCTGAGCCCTTCTGCAGTTGGTGCCTGAGCTGTGAGCAGAGTGTCATCAAACATGGACATCAAGAAACACACCTTGTGGCAGGGCACCCACTTGGTCTTGTTTATATATATATATATATATATATATTGTTCTTAATGCATCTCTTTCTTGGCAAGTCTTCTTAGGTATCCAATGGAAAGCAAAATCACTCATCTTTTGCCCAGTGTATTGTGGCACTAAAGTGCAAGCTTTTATTCGATTACTTGTTTAATACAACTCACACTCCCATGTGCATTTTGGATGGCTGATCACATGATGGGCATCATGGAGCCCACCCACACCTGATGAAGGTCTCCTGCTTACCCTCATCACCAGCCTTGGCCTTCTCCCTCTCCAGCAGCCTCCCTTTGTGTGGGGAAACCTGCTTTTCTGAGATTCTTAAAGTAGCCGTGAGGGGGTCCCTGACTCATGACTCCATTTGGGTAATGGTCAGAGGACAGGTCCCGAAGTCTCTTGAAAGACAGAGAAGATGAGTGTGAGTATCCCGAAGAGGCCTGTGAGGGACGGGGAGCAGTGAAGTGTGTGTAAGCATAGCTTCATTTGCAATTCAGTGCTGGTTGTCTCTGGCGGACAGCGATCTGGGGAATGAGGAGACTGGAGCCCTGTTGACCTGTCCTGCTTGGGGCAATTTGGCCTTCAAGAGAGCGCTCGTATGTCATCCAAGTCAATATGTTTTTCACAGCATTAAGCATGGACTGAATAAAAAATAATTAAATCCATCTTTGGGCACAAAGGGGAACTCACTCTAATTTACTGTTGTAAAAAGTCAATATTTTTCCTTATAGAGTGTTTTGTGCATTTTGATTTTCAGTTATTATGCCAGGTCTTTCTCAGGCGTGACACCGGTCCACTGTCTGCACCATACAGAGACCTCCTGGTTCTCAGAGGAGCACTCAGCTTCATCACCTTCTCCAAAGTGGATCGCGTCTTAAGTCTGCTTGTTATTTTCTAATAACAGAAGCTAAAATGGGCGTGGCTTCCTTCCCCGCGTCCCTGGCTTCTTTCCTCCCCCTTCCTCCTCTCCTACCCTGTCCCTTCTCTGCTCTCTCCTGTTCCTTCCTTTCTTCTCTTTTCCAATCTCTTTCCTTTCTTTACTGTCAGTGTGACCTAGTAGGAACCTAGGTAGGAAGCAGGGCAGCTCCTCTTGCTGCAGTGGGGGAGGCCAGGATGTCACAGCAAATACAGGCTGACAGCAGAGTGCCGGCTCCAAATTAGCTCCACTTAATTAGCCGGTCCTGTAACCCGAAGCGATTCCATTGAAGCAACACTATTTCGTTTTATGAAATTGGCTAAGAGTTTCCAGGCCTGAGGCCAAGAAGGTGGCCAAGGTAAAGACTGCACTTGGAAAGACACGGATACTGTTTGCACCAAGTGTGCTCCCACAGAGCACAGCTTCTTCATTTATTTCTAGGAAAATATGTGGCCATCATATTTATGAGTTCTAAGACTTTCCCCTCATGTGGGGCAAAAGTTTAAGTGACTCTGAGTTTGAGTTTGCAATAAAAAGAGAGCAAGATGGCAGTGTTAACGGCTTAGGGTGGGAAAAGCCAGCCACTACCAGTTCCCTCCTTGATTTATGTACTGGAAGAGCAGCCTTCAGGGACGAGAAGGTTCTTGCTTTTCTTCTGTATTTTATCCATTAATTAATTCAAGTTAAAACCCTGCTGAGTTCTCCCTGCCATACCTTTCTCTCCCTGAGCCGACCCACAGGCGCACCCTCCTGTCTGTGGTTCACTCCAGCTGTCGGCTGTGCTGGGGACAGTGGGCGATGTTAGTAAATAAGGACAGTTTTATTTAGCCATGTGGATTTTAAGGTCTTCTTAATCTTTCTGTCTTTCTCTTTTTGGGTTCTCATCAGTCAAAGGAAGTACCACATATAGCTATTATTGGATACTCCATAATTTCACTGGCACCTCAAAGACCGGAATGTGGCCACGTGTCCTGGGTGGTGTAAATCTCTGGGTTTTATGTCCCCTGTTTCTCTTCTTCCTTGTTGCTTTCTTGGCGAGTTAAAAATCAACATGAATATGGGGTCCACTATTGATCCACCTATGATACCACACGCACTAGCAATTAGCAAATCATCTATTGTGAACCTTACTGTTCCCAGGGCTGGTGGAGCAGCCTCTGCACCAGGGAGGAGAGGATGGTGATGCAGGCCTGAGCTCAGCAGGGTGCGTCTGAGCCCTGGGACCTCGTGCTTGGCCTTTCCTTTAGATTTCCTTTATACTTGGGGTTTCTGTAGCTTTGAAATAAGTGAGCTTTGTTCAGTTAAATTTGTATGGATTTTCTGGGAGGGAACGGTCTTGGACAGGGTTGTTTCTGCTGCGTCCATTCCTGTTCCCACCCCTCAGTGGGAGTCAGAGGCATAGGTGGGCGACCCGCTGGCATCCACTGTCGGGACATGAATATCTCACACAGGACCCAGCTGTCTCAGAGTTGTCACCAGGCACCGTTTTGCCTATTGGATAATCACTACTTCAGAACTATCACAGCTTAGATGTTTTCATTGTGTCAGCTCTTGGGTGAATGATCTTCTACTGTATTTATGGACAGTCTCTGATTTATATCAAGCACAAAGAGGATCTCAGATGCAAAACATGACTGGGAGCCAACCCGCAGGCACACTGCCACATTGCTTTTGGACTTTCAAATCTTCCTTCTAGCAACATATCACCTTTTCCTTTAATAAAGGGTATGAAGAAAAATTTTAGGTAAAGTAAAAATTATCCCAAGATAGTGATTCTGACAGAAAGTATTTCAAACCCTATCAATTATACAATTTTTTATAGACAGTTTTTAATTTTTTTCTTTAATATTATTGATAATCACTGCACTTAATTTTATTTCATTGGTCTTTAGCTAATCACCATCCACACACAATTACGTGAAACCCCAATGAAATATTGAGTTTCTTTTACAAAGTGTTATTACATATTTGGGTCTGGCAGAGATCCAGGAAAACCTCTGCAAATAATTAAAACATTATTTACCTCATTTTCTGTATCTAATTTGTCTACTAATAATTTTATTACCCCAGAAGGACCTAGTGATTCATTAATAAATTTCTGAGGTATAAGGAGATTTCAATAAGCAGACTTTTTCTGTGCTACATCACAAATACCCCCCTTCTTTCTTCTGAGGCTCCGGTGCCTCCAGGTGTCAAGACATGTGTGAATTGCTCATGACCTCCACAAAGAGAACGCAGTTGCTTTTCACAGAAAGAAAGGACATATTCAGAGTGTGCTGCCATCCACAGAACCAAGCCAGGAAAACAAACAAAACCTCCAGGCAGATCTTGTACTTGGTAATCAGTTCAGTGTTGGCTCTTATTAAATTTAAGCAGTTTCTACCTCGATTCCTCTGACACAGTGATGGCAGAGTGCATTCTGCTGGGGACCCCCTCTCATTAGTCCAACATCTACAGCCACATGCTGGCCACTGAAGGCATGGTACACAGAGACCCTGGGTGGAGGCCGATCTTGTCCTCCAACTCTGTGAGCTCACCTTCTGCTCACAAGGCCCTCTTAGCCACTCAGATTCATTCCCAGGATGCTTTCTGCTCCCTCTCCAGGGCTGAGCCCCCTTAAGCCCCCATAACCTCCTTCTGGAGCCAGCCAAGGGCCACCTGGACTCACAGTCCCCACCTCTGTACACCCCTTAGCATGATCTCTTCGGAGTAAAACCCAAATCAAGCACACATGCTGAAAACTCCAAGTTTTCCATGGCAGGAATCAGACCCAGGATCTCCACAGGGTCCTTTCTTCCCACAGTTGACCCCTGTGCCCCCACCCTGACTGCCCTTCCTTCTCTTTGGCTCAGCTATCTCCTCACTGACTCCTGTTTTCCCCCTTCCTGCCAGGGGCCTCTATTGCACTGGCTGGTCCTCCCTAGTCCAGCCTCCATCCAGCAGTGTGGCTCTTAGGAAGAGCGGAGGACCCTGGCTTTGAAGCTGATCCCAAAACATCATGCACTTATATACAAATGGATGTGCCATTGGAAAGGAATTGATTTATTTTTAACTTAAATATAATTTTACAAAATTACCAATCATTTCCTTTTCTCATTCAAGAAGTTACCTTGAAGATGATCTCATTTTGCAACATACAGTAGTATTTCATTTTTAAAGCTGCTAAATAGTATTTTCCTGGGTTTTTTTTTCCTTCATGTTTTAGTTACGACTTTTAAGGGATTTGTTGCTGAATTAAATATCAAAAGTGAGTGATATAAATGGATTAAAGAGAATTATTAGATTCTACCCTTAAGAAATCATTTATTTGGCCATTTTTTCTTTGGAGACTATTCATTCTCTTACAAATTCATCTTGCACATGTACAAATTTGCCCCAAGGTAGATATAAAAATGTGCATTGTTACATATTAGCATATATCTATTTTTATATTTAAAATATATTGGCAACATGACCTCACAATATCTGAGTCCATCTATACTGGATGCCCGGGATCCTAGTTTATGCACCAACATTTAATAATCTGGCCAGTTTAACAGGGTATATAGTACATTTGTAAAATACAATGAACTCAAATAAAAAACTTTTATGCTAAATATCATTAATAACCTGAAATTCTCAATTTAGTAATTTGGGCAACTGCTCAAGATGAAATAGCCAGATAGTTTCTGCACAAGCCACTCAACACAGAGAGCCCAGCTGGATCAGTCTGCCTTTTGACAAAAGAGCCTGTTCTCTACGTATAGTTTCCATATTTTTTGCTTAGGTATCAAGAGAAACCCATATTTTGTTGGGAGGTCCATCTAACACTTAGTTTATGTTTACCCAAACAGCTTCTATTCTGTGTGGTTCTGATCAGGTCTTAATCGAAGGATTTGATTGAGGAGAACCTGGACACCTCTCTCTCCCACACCTGCTTTCTCTGTCCAGGTCTGTGAGGCCTAACCCTGGTCTTATGGCTTTGGGAAATATACCCTCAAAGATTCATTATTTAAAGGAAATGTGGCAAATACAATTTTCTCTGAATATAAGGCTCACAGACTCCCTGGAAAATCTGTCATTACGGCCAAGAAGGTACATATCTCTCTGAGGAGGAATACAATTTCAAAGAAGACAATTCTTCCAAGTGTGTATCAGAACAACAGTGTTTGGGAATAGAACCCAGTGTGGACAAGTCAGAGTTGAGATGTGAGTCCATGAAAATCACCGCTGTGAGGTCAAAAAAAAAGCTCAAGAGTCAAAGCATAGCGAAGACTCCCCCAAATCACATCAGGCTGGATTGTGGAGGCCGCATTTGTTTTAAATGTAAAGGACTCGGAAACCTCATGTGCTTCTTATGAACGTAAGACCCAGACCAAAGATGGAAGATTGCGGGAGTGATCTGCACAGACCTGTGGGCCACAGCTTGCACACTCAGCTGAGGTCTTGAGCGTCGCCACTCCACCCTTGCAGCTTCCCAGATGTGCGCCAACAGGAAGTGGGAGAAACTCAGGGTGCAAACGCAGAGAGCCGGGGCGGTTTCCCTGCATGCGCAGACCTATCAAGAAACAGTGGATGGGCCCTCATGAGCTGCTGTCATTCCTTCCAGTTGTACATTTTGGAGGACAAACCTAGGTCCTCTTCACAATGTGGCTTCCCATCAAATGGCAGGTTCAGTGATCCCAAAGTTAGGCATCACTGAAGAGTGCTAGTTAAGTTAAACCTCGGAATACTTGGGTTAGGTCTCAGTGTCCAGAGGAAGTGCAGTCCAGCTCCTCACCTTCAGCACCATCAACATGCTGGGTACTGACATTCTTTGTTGTTGGGGGCTGTATTGCTCCTTGTAGGACACGTGGTAACATCCCTGGCCTCTACCCACTTGATGCCAGCAGCACCCCTTTAGTTACAACAAATAAAATGGTTTCAGATGTTGCCAAAAGTCTGCTAGATGGGTAGGCAAATTATACTGTGACTCACTGATGTAGGCCATTAGACTCATGCTTAATCAAGAGCTGAAAGAATCACATGCAAAACAAAACTGACCAATTCCTTAGGAACTTCAAGAAATGCTTGAAATGAAATAAAATGCACTCTGGTCTTATGAAATCCTCAGTGCTGGTGTCTATTTCATTAATATGTTAGAGTTGCAATGACTAACTGTAATGTGTATGACATGTCTAGGTTCTAAATAAAACTATTTAAGGACACAGGGCATGTAACTTTATCTCCCAAATCATTCTTAAGTGAACAGCAACAGTCTGTAAAAACCCAATGGAAATATGGTTTTTTCAAGGCAAGCCTCAGCACAAGTTTTTGTTTATGAGTTAGTTTGTGGGTTCTGTGGCTACCTTGACTTCCAGGTCACACTGTGCTGCCCCTTCTGCTTGCTGGGAGGGCACTGCCTAGGTTCCTGCTGGAGATGCCCACTGATCTTCATTTTCCCTATTGCTTATTAAGTAGATTCTGTTGTTTTACCATAAACTTGATTAGAATATCACAAGAGTGTTATTTTGAAAATCATTATATCTACCAACAAAACTTTAGAATATAGTGTTTGCTTTCACAAATGAGGAAAAATCTAAAGAGCTCAGGAAATGAATGTCAGAGGGAGATAAAAAGAGACACTCATTACAAAGGAACACAAAGGTAAACGGAAATGTTTGAGTCAGAAGTCGGAGTAAGAAATGGAACTTCCAGGTAAACGTGAAATGTGGTTAGTCTCAGTCAAGAGAGAACTTCGGATTCAACGTGGAAAATAATGAGCGATTGTCGAGCCTGCACACAATGTGGTCCATTCTATTCTTCAACAAAGGCACTTCAAATCCAGCCACGAAAACATTTGCAGAAAGAAAACTGAATGTTGTTTTTGGGGTGGGAAAGAGCGTCCCCTCAGGCTCCCCGGAACATCAATGCTGGACACAGTGAAGGAGAGGGAGGACAACAGTGGGCCTTTGTCACTGTCCAGGCTCCAGACAGCAAGCCAGTGCCCAGAACAGGGTGTGCAGCCAGCATTGTGCAGGACAGAGAGGGCCTTTCCCTTCCCTCCTCCCCACCCCTCTTCCTCTCCTCCTTCCACTTCTCTCCTCTCCACAGGGACCCGTGTGTGTCGGGACTCCTCATCTTCCATATAAAGGGTGCCTTTTGTTTAGATTGACAGGTATCCAGACTCTTCTCACGATGTGGTGGTGAGGGCCAGCAGGAGTCCCCTGGAACCCATCCCAAACTCCCCATCCAGCACCAGAGGCTTGGGTGGGGCAGCAGAGGGGACAGCATAGGGGCCAGTGAGGGCAGTTGGTTCCTGGGTTTTGTGGGAGCTAGATAGACACCTTCTTTACATGTTAGCCTCTCATTTATTTTCTCATTCATAGATTAAAATGCAGAATTGCCCCATAGCAACCTTGATGGCCAGCATGCGAGGCCAGTACACAGGCCTAGCTCTTTCCCCCTGTCACCACCGTGTCAGGCGCCCGGGTTTCTGATACTTTAAGATGTCTTCTAAGTGGCTATAGGAGGGCTATTATGCCCATCACTTTTAAAATCTGGCAAAAGCAGAACAATAAGTGATTTTTAAAAGTCAAATAAGGATACATACAGTAAAAATAATTATAACGAAACTGTATTAACAGGGAAAATTTTGTATTTTCAGATTATAGTAGATCAACTATGTAAAGATTAATTTTTAAAACCTAATTAAACATTAGAAGATTTTCTGAAGTTCAGGATATAATGCAGTTACAAAGAATCCAAATTCTGGAACCAAGCACTTGTGTTTGGATTCTGCCCGATGCCTACTAGCACATCTCTGGAGAAGACATCCAGTCTCTGCAAGTCTGGGCTGCCCCCTGCAAAGGTGGCGAGGGTGGCCATGATCTCATGTTGGTAGGGATGAGAGGGACAGTCAGGTATGGGATGCTCCCGACACACTCGGCAGTTTCACCCAGTCTTGCTGGTGGGATTGCTCCTTGAGTCACTGCAGGAGAACAAGGACTGGAGACTCCTGGCGTCTAGGCACACCAGTGTCGCTACTCACACTGACCTGTGCATGTCTCAGTGTCTGTTGTATGCACCCAGCCTTACAGAACCATGTGTTTCCTTCCCAAATCTTTAAACCTAAGAGGAAATTGAAGAACAGATGGGACCAACATCCACCTCTTGCTCCTCCAAGCTCCTGAATGTTCTCTGCTCCTGTTTCTGCCTTCTGTTTCTAAGGACCAAGCTCTCTCTTTCAAATTACATACTTCAGAAATCCCTTGATCTAAAAATATACTTTGAATTTTTTGCTTAGAAACATCAAGCTTAAAATTTGAATTGCCTCCAGTTTTAGAAATTGAAATTCAACAACTGTATTGAGAAGCACACTTTCAGGACATTTATCAAATTGTATTATACAAGAGTGTCTGTCTCTCATATCATACAGGAAAGATGGCAGGGGAAGGAAGAGCCACCCATGCATCGTCTCAGTGCCAATGGCTGGTGGCTCTTCTACCTTGAGTTGAAGAGTTGAAACAATCTACAACAGGACATAGCAATAATGACAACAGGATGTGAAGATAGCATGCCAAAACTCTTGTTCTGTTCGTCATTTCTAACCCTTACTTCTGTGCTACATTTCTTGAGCAAACTGTCATCAGCTCAATTTAATTTATTTGGATAAATGTAACTTTTTGCTTAAAGATGGCAGTTCAGTAGAACAGAGATTTCCAGAATCCAGGTCTAGCACACAGTCCAGGAAACTCCTCACATCCCTCACTGTGTCCCAAATGCCCTGCTGCCTGGATCTCCTGGCCCGACCCTTGAGACTTGGCACAAGTCAGCTGGCCTAGGAAGTAGATGGATTCATCTCAGGCTCTATAGGTGCTCCCTGTGTGGTCCCAGGAGCTCTGCCCCTTTATGACAGAGCTGACAAAGCACAGATTCACTTTAGACTAAGGACCCCGGCCTTTTGACCCTGGGTGGTAAAAGCTGCCTTGCCAAGGGCTCTCTGGACAGACTGGACCACCTCCTCTGCTCTGAGCAAGAGGTTCTGAGTTCCTCCCTGGTTCACACCTAGGCCTATGGCTCTGACATGCCAGAGGGGATGCTGAAAGCAAACAGAAGCTTGTCCTGTGCCTGTAACATTTCACTTCAGAATCAGACAAAACCTGTGTTCCATACTCTCTTCTGCATTCTCACAAGATTTTTTGATCTCTGTGTAAAACCAATTGTAGGAGTGCTTCCCATACCTTCAACCCCTCCCTTCCATCTTCCCCATTCTATGCTAATGGCCTGGGCACTTGGCAGAGAGCGCCCCTTTGTTTGTAACTTTGGACCTGACTGGTCCAGGAGTGCACATAAGCTTTTGTACTTTCTGGAATAAATGGTGTTTCTGCGTCTCACTCCGGTGTTTCTGCCTCTCGCTCTGGCAGAGCAGTTTTGTACCTACACCCCGGGGTCTAGGGAAAGTGACTCTGCGGACCGTCACCCCATTTCGTCTTCCCCAAAGACCCCCTCTTTCTTTGTCTCTCAGGAACTCGTCGAGCGGACCCACGCAGTGTGACCTTAAAGCAATAACTCATCACTTCACTGTTCGTGGGTGTTCTTAGTGAGATGTTAGGACCCGCAGTCTGTTGCCCACCCGTATCCCAGTGTGCAGTGCGATGGGGCATTGGTGAGGCTTTGTGGCCGTTCCATTTTTGTTCCTTCCCATTTAGGAAACAGTAAGACTCCGAGTCTGTCAAAAATAACACAACTTGAAAACATTTCCAGTGAGGGCCGCATCACGCCTTCCTGCCACTAGATGAACCAAGTGTGGGGACAGCGGTCAACTTTTGCAACATCCTCTTGGGAGAGACTGAGCGCTTTCACCTGAAGAGGCTCCTCACTCCACCACTGAGGGGCCGCAACCCGAGGGAAGACTGTGGGTTCCCAGAGCAGCACCAGAGAGCAGGGCAAGCAGGAGCAGATGCCCTGAGCTCCCTCGTGGGGAGGCTGTGAGGAACGATTGTTCGGAAGGTTTATGCAACAGGAAGTGTGGGCATTGAAAAGCATAATATTTATTTGGATTAGATACCACACATTTTTAATTTGCCCTCAGAAAAATTACATTGGAAAGAGAAAATTTGGAATGATTTCTTTAATAGATCCAAGGGATAATGTCTTTTTTTTTTTTTAAAGCTGAAGAGTACAAAAAGAACATTCTTCTGCTTTATTTATTTTTAATTGAAGATGCAATGTGAGCATTTGCCAAATTATTCGAGTGAGAGTCATAATTAGGCAATGCAAGAGGGGAGAGAGAAGCGGGAAGTGCCAACAACGAAGCATCTATTTATGGATATTACCACACATAATGGAAGCAAAACAGTTGTAGCTGAGTATTAAATTTAGAGTATCATTCCTAATAATATTCTCCATGTGCGAAACAGTTGGCAGGAAGCATCAACATAAGGACAAGTTCATGATGGTTGGATGGCTAAGACACTAGTGCAAATAATTAAGGATTAAATAAATGAAAGAACTGGATATGAGCAAAAAATATAGCACAGGCCACACGACTTTGTAGTACAAAGTGAAGCGGTTCTGTCCTGAATTATCCTTTCTTTTTTTTTTTTTTATTGCTTTCAAAAAATGTTAACCACATAATTGTAAGATAGCTTCTTTGTAGACCAAGGCAAACTTCCCCCTTAATATTTTCTCTATAAAAATAGACAGAATTGAAAACTGTTCTATGCACAGTCCTGGGCTTAATGTGTTAAAAATAAATAATCACTGGCAAATCTAAACATAGTTGCTATGCCACAGACGTTCCAAATGTAAGTGGGCCATGTGTGTCCTCCGAATCCCACTGGAAGGCTGGAAAACAGACATCTCCCCACAGAGAAGCTCATGGGATGTTGGTTATTGAACTAATGTCACTTTCATCCCTTGGCCAATTCATTCAATCCTCAAACAAGTGCGCTCAGGAAGAATCTCGCTGTGCTCAAGAAGGAAATGACATTTGAAAGGATGAATCCACATTAAGTTCTACATTTTTTGTTTGTACAGGTGAATCTTTCACTGGATAAGAGCATAAGAATCCTTTGGCATTTTAAAACATATGTGTATTTTTGAAAGTCATTGCATGAAATTTTGTCAGTGGCTCTAAGAACTCCCTCATAACCTCATTTTGTCTAAAATTACAACAGAAAGTCGTTTTCGCCCTGGGTGTCCATCACACACGTGCAACATGGTCATGAAAGACTAGAAGGGGGGACACACAGCCTCCTGCCAAATAGCAGAACGAGCATCTGAAGAAGCAAAGTAGGTCCTGCCCAAGCAGAGGGCCAGTGGTAGGTGCGGCCGCCTCTGCCTAGGATGCTGGTTGCTTTCTCAGATTTTCCTAGTGCTCTTGAAATGTTCCGTACTTAGGTACAAAACATGTTGTGTTAGGGAACACTTTCTTTAAAAATTTCCCACAAAAATAAAAATAGTTCCAAAAAATGATTTTGTCTGCTATTCAAATACAACAAAAGTTTCCAATGTGCTATCATATACCCTTACTTTTTTTTTTAATTCAAGGAAATCATCCAGTCTTCAGTCTCCAGATTTCATTTCCTTTTTCTTCAGTCTGGTGACAGGTGGCTATGAGGGGTTTTTACTGCTCTGTGAGAAGAGTGAGCTGTGCTCTGGCTTGTGTGACAAGATTTCTGAACCTTCTCCTGGCTGCCCCTCATCACTGTGATGCATAGATGGCACCCCAGCAGCTTCCCTGTAGGCAGATGGCTTGCCTGGAGTGCAAACCTTCATGCTTCCATCCTTGCCGAGGTGGACCGTCCTGAATCCAGGATCCCAGCTGCCCAGTCCCCAGCCTGCTTCCTGTTGCTGGACGCTGGAATCTTCACCCAGGCCGTGGGTGCTCAAGGTCTTCAGACGTCTCCCTGCACACTGACACGCGGTCTGTGCCCAGCTACTTCCTTCTCTGGCATCCTCCCATGAGGCTACTCTGAGGTAGGTCTTCCCTGGAGGGGTGCTCCTGGAGCTCTGCCTGACTCCTTTCCCTGTCCCCCACTTGTCTTCCCACATGCCCTTCCACTTGGCGTTGATATTTCTTTGATTGTTCTTTTTTCTCCTCCCCTAGAATACAAGGTTCCCGGGAGTTCAGGCCTTCTTTATGACTGGGATCACCTCTGCGTCTACCTCAGTGACTGATAAAGCTTTGTCAATAAGGGCTTGATTGACAGGTGAATAGATGGATCATTAGCTGAATGAAGGAGAAAGTGGGTGGGTGGTAGTTGAGGGACTGCAGCTGGTGGATCCTGTGGGTGGGTGCGGTTGGCTCCGAGCCTGGCCTCAGTTCGCATCTGGTAACAGAACTAGAGGTGGTGGTCCAGGTTTGAATCCTAACTGGGAAGATAACCCTATTATGATTAGAGAAAGAGACAGGAGGAGACAGTGCCAATGAAAGCTGAACCGTGGGTCATGACCTTGGCGACCTGGGGTGGAAAAGGACTTTCCTGAGCCTGTTTCCCAGAGGCTAATGGCATGTCTGGGCAGGAGGCCTGCCCCAGGGCCAGGGACTGTTTCTGTTTAAGCTCAGCTTCTGCCAGGATTGCTTGGGACATTGTGTGCATGATGCAACAAGTGCTCACCTGGAGGGCAGGCTTCTCCCAAGACATCTTCTTTTAAGGGAATAACTCACATACCCAGCTGCCCCCTCCCCCCATAAAGGACTTTGCAAAGATCCCTGAGGTATTTTCATTCACAAACCAATGAACGGCCGAGTTGTTAGCCCTGGTGTGAGTTGGCACGCACGACACTCCCTTTGCAGTGGTCTGGGTGCTGTTTGCTCTGTTCTCTTTCCTTGTCATTCCTTGATGGGATTCTGTGTGGGAGAGAGGAAGTGGTGAAGCTGTTCCTGAGAAAACATTAAAGTGGCTCAGATTCCAACACCCCTCGGTGTGTGGCTGTTCATCCTTTAAAAGATCTTTGGCAGCTAAATTTTGTGCCAGGACTGATAGTTAAATAGAGGTGATTACAATAGACTTCTTATTATACAAGCTTTTCAAAAACAAAAACGCATTGAATGACATGGCTGTGGAAATCCTTCTTGCAAACCATAAGGGCAGATAAATCACTCTTGTAAAATTTTTAGTCAGAGGTGACAATTGTTAGCATGTGAAAATAATATGGTAAAGTTGAACACCTGTGGGGAGCCGGGATTACCTACTTAGTGCAGCACCACACATAGGAAGGTTCCTGAGGGCGTGGCTGTCTTCCACACAGTAGTGTCTATGAACACCAGTGTGAATGACGCACACCAGCAGAGACACTGAGCAATGAGCAATGAGTACTAGCATTATTTTCAGAGGTCGTGTGGCTGGCCACAGCTGTCCTGTGGCTACTGCTTGCACAGCGTGCTGAAGAGGCAGTGCAGAGAGCAAGTGGGACTCTCCTCCTGTACCTGGAAGTTGTGGCACCCGTGGACCAGCCTGGGGTCCTCCCTAGCTTCATCTGCACTTTTGCATCTTTATTTCCACTCAAATAAAGTAATGGCATGATTTTAGTGTGGAAAACAGGGAAATCAGAGAACATTCAGCTTAAGTATCCAGTTTTCACACTTGAAGTCATGTTTCAGAAGATAAACCTACACCACCATGGCAAAGTGCTGTGGGTTTTAGGGGAGAGGGTGCCTACTGCTTAGTCCTTGTGTGGTGATCACTTTGCAGAATTGAAAGGTGAAGAGTACATGGAATGGCTTTTTTTTTTTTTTAATGACAGTTACCAAAGAAAGAAAGATACAGTGAAATAAGGAAGTGGTGATTTTCATGCATCAGGAGGTGACATGGTCGGGTCTGGGCAGAGCTCCACAAGGAGCTGCTGACATCTTTGCATGGTGAGTGTGTGCTCTGTCAGGAATCTTGGTCTTAGAGAAGATTTTGCAAAGGAGAAATTATGAAGCGTTGGTGTCATGTGCGAGCTATGCCATCAACGTAGGCCAAGCATGTTTGTGTCTTTCCACAGCATCAGAATCTACTGAGTAACAGTCAAGTCAAAGGCTCCAGCACCTCCACCAATGGCAGGTCAGCCATTACTGGTGGGTCACCTGACAGTCACAAGCCAGACAACCACAACTCTTTGTTGCAATCTTAACTACTCAAATCAACAACTCAAGTCACACATCACACTGTACACAATTTTAGATATTCACATAATTATAGATATTTCATATCTATTATATATATACATATATATGTGTGTATATATGTACACATACACACACATAAAACAGAAAAACTAAGAAAATTAAAGTGAGGGCACAGAGGAGACACAACAGAGAGCAAGACGAAGAGCAGAAAGGAATGGAAAGAGATGGAAGGAGTCACTGTAAAGGTGAAACTGAGCCAGCCAAGAACTTGCTCAGGTTACAGAGATGTCAAACCACAGGAACTTCTTTTAGGCCAGGGTGTGGCTGGATGGCTGTTGAGTGTCAGCCCGAGGGGTGAGCTTGGAGTGAGTTGTGCATGGTCCTAATGGGCTAGAGAAACCACACCGTGCTGAAGCCCGAACACAGAGATTCAGAGGTTTGTGACCCCGATGATTTTCTGGAAAAGGCTTGTGATGAGTGACCAGGTACTGGCATAGTGTGCTACCCTGTCCAGGCTCAGGGTGCTCCTCCTTTTATGGGCCTCGGGTGAGGGAACTGCTTCACAAGGGATAGCCAAAGGCATCAAGAAGGCCTTGGAAATATGCCCGACACGTGGACATTTAGGACTCGATTCAAGCAAAAACCCCCAATTAAAAAAAATAATTAGCTTGTCAAAGTGTAAGGTTGAAAATGATTTCACCAACAGTAATTATAGTATTCTTTTTTTGTAATGTTATTTGCATTTTATTAGTTATTAGGAAGTAAATAAATAAGATATGATCAGAACAAATAATAAATTTACTGGTAAATAATAACTTAAAAATCTTCAATTATGCTGACTTCTCATTTTGGAGTCATCACTATTATTCCTAATTGTTTGACAGGGTAGTCTAGGCAGATTAATTCTATCCCTTACTAGTCACTTCTCTTTATATCCTTGGTACTAGGGAACTTGGGAGTTACTGAAAATCTGAACTAAATTTAGAAATTCCAAGTCCATTTCTTCTCTAGTGTCAATTATCATTGTAGTTTGTCTGCATTTCCCCAGTTTGAATGCAGATGGAAACCAAGAACACATGTTTTATAACATCTCCTTTCAAGATAGTCATGATTCAAGATGAAACAAATTTTAATTTAAAACAAAGCTCAAATTTTGTGATTGAAAAAACTCAGATTTCTTAACCCATCTAAGCTGTTCTACCCCAGAAGCAGGTGCTCGTTGGGACCTCCTTTTGGAGGCCAGGACCTCCTCTTTGGAGGTCAGTTCCTCGGAAACATCAGGTCAGCCACACTCAGTCACCCTCACGTATCACTGAAGGATGGTGGTACTGCAGAAAATCAAACAAAGGAAGAACTTTTTAGGCCTCTATTGTGAAGGAAAAAAAATGGGTTCTTATAGTCACAGTGAACTTGGAGTGGGGTGTTTTCCAGGGATTGGTGACTGGCTTGGAACAGCAACTTGCCCAGTGGCCATTAATCCCCAGGCAGTGTCCCGTCCACACCGCTGTTGCTTAATTCGATTCCTTGTGGCTGTGGCTTCCCTTGGTGAATATTTCATTGTTCGGCCAGGCTCCCGGCTCTCCTCTCACCTGCTTAGTTCTGGCTCTAACGCGCACCAGCACAGGTCTGCATTCACCTCACTCAGCATTATTCTAATTCAGGGCAAGAAAAACGTGTGCATTCCAAGACGCAGATATGGTTATGGGGACACTTTGTGGGGAATATTTACAAGATCATATTCAAACAGACACAGACTATCCATGTCCACTTGTAACAGTTTCATAAACCACTTTTTGTATCCAAATGAGGATCAAGCACATGACCACTACTCTAAGGCCAGAATTTGAAAATCATAATTTAGGCGAGGTTGGATGTTGCTAGTTGAAGAAACATTTGTAATCTCTTAATACAAGGCTGGAACTCCAAAATTATCAGGAGAGCAAATGCAAGCATGAATGCCTATGTGTCTGTGTGCATGTGTGTGCATGCAGGTGTGCATGTCGGGTATATGGGCCAGTGCCCATGTCCATACCTGATGTCAGTCCATAACCCTGAAGACTTACATGAAGCTGAGCACAGGACTCGACACCCAGCTTTTATGGTCAGAGAGGTCAGCCTGAACTTGGAGCCCTACACTGCAGCTAGTGTGCTTTGGGTAAACCCCAAGCTCCGGTCAGGTATCTGCGGAGTACACCTTCCACTGGTCACGAGGCTTTCTTCCTTACAGCCTCCTCTTGGGATTGGTGTGCTGGTGTGGTACGTGGGAGGTAGCTCCATGTGGATCTGTGTCCTCACGTACACAGCTTGATTCTAACCCCATTATTCCTGTGGTGAGTGATTGCTACTGTTTGAGAAGTTGATGTAAGAATAAAAGAGTTTATTGAAATGTGAACATTGAGCTTCGGTCAAATAACAGTAAGTACCTTAAAATAAACTTAGTGCATATTTAAATACACATTCTGAAATTCATTAATTTTGTTGTATTTTGTAAGCATTTAATTTTATTTCTGTGTATCAACTCTACATAGTTTTCCTAGGCAAGCTCATAGTCCTGCACTTGAACCCTCAGTAGGCATACAAGTAGTTGATGAAGGACTGGGGGCTGTCCACCACTGTCTGCATCACAGCAATACTAAAACCACATTTTACTATTTCTCTCTCTGTGATAATTTCCTTAAATAGCATCGTACATTTATTAGCATGTATTCAAAAACAATCAATCCATCTCTTTTTTTTGCTGATCTATCGTGTTAAACAGCTCACGTCTCACTTCAGGCACGGAGAAGAGGTTGCCTGACGCAGGATGGCCTGACAGGCCTATAGGACTTCTCTGGGGTCCAGCCTTTCCATTCCACAGGCCAGACCTGGATCTATTGCTTCATTTCTTCCTCAAGAAGCTGTGGTCCCCTTGATACACATCACACAGACACAAAACCAGCACAAGCCCACACCGTGATAAAAACACTGAGTCTCTGGCTGTGGAACTTGAACTTCCTGAAGCTGTGTGTGAATGAATACTGCCAACCCCCTGCTGTCATACCTAGATAGGCATGAGGATGAAGCCCTGTGGGTGACACCATCCCTCCGGCGCCCATTCTCCAGCCAGGATAAACAACAGTCCAGGCATCACCTTCTTTCAAGAGGAAGATCTTGGTTTTCTTTCATTGATAAATTGGAAAATCCAAGAAATCTCGCCCAGGCTCTGAGGGTCTGGAGAACAAAGGTTGCTTCTGCCTTTTTCATGGAATGTGGTCTAAAGTGCTCAAGTTCTGTCATGCTCTGAGCTTTTCCCAGCCTCATGATGCATTTGGAAAACTTTTGAGAGTATTCCTCAAGATTTTAGACTCAAGCATTAAGTTAATATTTATATTAATTTCATATTCTAGCAGAGTATGAAGCTGAGAGAGTTGACACCCGTGTTTGGTACACTTATGAGCTCTTCACCATTTTGATTAGACATAGAATCCAAACTGAACACAAACTCTAAAGTAGCATCTTCCCCTGTGTCCCTGGACCCTCACCTGGACACCCTGATGGAATCCTCCCTCTCGTTCCAAAAGCCCATTAGAATATGACCAAGTTTGATTAACAATATTTACAAGTTGATGGAACAACTTTCCTGCTGATGACTGGTCTCAGTTGTGCCCTACACCAAACTACAACCCGGCATACTCCCATCATTTCCAGATCAAAGACAGGGTTCTAAATGAAGACAGAGCCCCTTGGGGCCAGTCCGCCCAAACCCAAGGGTGTACCACCCAGGTGAAACCCAGGACACAGGGCAACATGCATCAAGAGTACAGTCAGCACCCTCAGTCTAGAAACTAAGATCAGAATTTAGATCACACTTAGTAAAATTTCCCTTGAGCTCTGAAGATTTTAGAGAAATCTGGTATGCATCCCAATGGAAAGTACCGTCTACTGCGTTTAATAGGAAAATATGATAATACTAATGAGAGATATGTGAATAAAAATTAATTTTCTTGGATGAACATTTCCAGTAGAAGATCATAAAAATATGATGAAGAAATAGAAACATATCTATCTTTTTTTTTGAAGGGATTGAAATAACAACACATTGAAAGTGGTTTAAATATATTTGTTTATAGTTTCACACATTAAAATTTCTAAACTCCTAGCTCCTCTCTTTTGTGGACAGCATGAGTGCATAAAATACTGTGTCAGGGTTTCCACTATAAATGTTATTTCTCAGGGATTTATAACTTTTGCCATAAAAATGTGACTGCAGGCATTAACTATCTGTTCTCAGCACCAAGACTGACGTTTTTATGTGTAACTTTTCATACACGAGCTGAGAAAAGCTATTAGTAGAGTTATTTTTAGGCCACATGTAATGGCTGGGGACATACTATTATTGTAGTTTAAGATGCATACCTGAGTTGCAATCGCAGAAAGTCAAAAACATTATAAAAGGGCAGTTAATTAGTCTGTAATCAGGCTAATCATATTTTATTTGAGAAACACTCATAGGAGCCCTGCGCTGATCTGGGGTCGCTTGTTTCTGAGGGCCTCCAGCCTTGCTACCGGTCTCGTCCACCTCCCTTTCCTGCACACGAAAGCGGTCATTACACAAAAGTGCTTTGTGGTATTGCCAGTTTATGAGAAAGGAGAATGTAGGCATCCAGCACTTCTTATGAGAAATGAACATTGACTTTCTCTGAAGAAAATATAAATGGAGTTGCTTAATTGAGCTTCAGGCATCGGAGCAATTAATAATAGATTGTGCCATCGTGAGGGCTGTGTTTGTATCTAAAGCAATAAATTACAAGTATTAAATGTATATTTATTCCAAGTTAAACTCATTTCTAATTGACATGTTACTTAGCCCTAGGCTTTTAAGATCTTTTAGTATAATTAAATTAATAGAAAGCTATAGATCACAGCAGGATAAACAAACAGCCCAGACTTTAATATGACAGATATACACAACAGGCCATGTAAGTAGATCATTATTTTCAGTTTAGGTTCAGCAAAAATACCACCAGAATGAAAGGCAGCCATGGCTGAAGAGGGTGACATGAAGGTTTCCATTTGTGCCCTGTCTGGCTGGATCACGTCAGGAGTCCCTGGCTGGGAGGAACTGCATTAGGAAAATGTCATGTTTGGATCGATTCCTTAGGCCTGAAGCTTTAAAAACCCCACATCAAACATTTAAAGGTTATTAGGGTAACTTCAGGCTTTGGCCAGCCCAAGACTGTAATAGAATTTCATGCATATAGTGCAGAATTAGCTTCTTCTAGTTCTTATAACTTTTCAAAACCTGCTTTTATGAATATGGTCCTGAGTGCTAAATGCATCTTGTAAAGTGACCTTATCAGAAGACACAGGCTGGCTTCAGTTTGTAGTTGCCTTCCAGCAAAGGCTTCCAAGGGCTTTCTTTTGGAAGGGAAGGCACAGACTGGGTTTCTTGACCATGTGCAGAAGAGGCAAATACCACCTTGTCCGGGCTCCAGGCTGAGAAATGGGCCCTGCCCACAGGCTGTCTTGCTTTGGCCTCCAGGAGAACTGACTACATGTGATGAGGACCTCGTGTTTTCTTGGCATCTGTGAAGCTCTCAGTGAATGTGTCCTCACGTCCATGTCCCTGGCCTCCTGCCTTGCTGAAGTTTGTCGTGTTATATGGTTTCTGCATGTCAGATGAATGCTCCTCAAGACAGAAGATCACACACTGATTCTGTGTTCCAGTGGCCATGTGGCCCTGCACACAGATGTGTGCAGCGAGTGGCTGTCTAGTGCAGGGATGTGCCGTCCCCTCACGGCTCTGTAGCTGAAATGGTCCTTGTTTAGAGAGAGAGGGCAGGGCCTGGGGACTATGGTCCTCTTCAGGATGCGGGGCTGTGTCTGTCTAGATGCAAGTTCCAAGAGAGATCCTGTCCTCTGGAGGACTTGAGATCTTTAGTCCCTTCTCCAGTGTGATCCATCTTGGAATAGGCCCTAAAGAGCAAACCGGTTAGAGGCTTGTCCTGGTCACACTTGAATTTCTAATGAATGCTTATAATTTTATGCTTGTGGACATCTTCATTTTTGATCCTAAAGTGGCTGTATGACAGAATTTTGAGGAAAAACCAACCTCGTGGCCTAGCTCCTGATCTGGACAGGTGAGGGTTTTTGGCAGTGTTTCTAGTCCTTCCTTCTCAAAATTGCAAATAGGTTTTTGTTTATCTGGCAGGGATTCTTGTCACAGACTATCAGCATATACCCTGTGACATCTCAGTGTGGGGCTTGCTAGGCCACTGATACTTTCTAGAATTTCAATTTTTGATAAATTTTTATTTCAGAATAATTTTAAACTTAGAGGAAACTTGTAAAGACAATCGAGTCCCCTTGACTAAACGCCGGGGTGTGCACAGGTGTCTCTGGGTCTCCCAGTAACATCCTCTCTTCATCCTAGGGTCCCCTGTGGAGAGCACCGTGTGCACAGTTGGCATGGCTCCCTAGCGGTTCCCAGGAGGTCAAGGATGCGCCTGACTCTCGTCTGCAGTATCCAGCAGACACGCTGTGGGTGTCCCCTTACTATCATGCTCTTGACCTGGTGATTAACTGTGGGGATGCAGGGAGTTCTAGTGGCCCATGTGGGTGCCTCTGAGGATTTCCAGGCACCCTGTGCACCTCCCTGGGTGCAGCAGCCGCAGTAGCAGGGAGGTGGCCTCACACAGCCTGCCCTCACGGGCACCGGGAGAGCCCACCAGAGGCCCCTTATGCCTTCTAGCTGAGCTCTTCGTGATTTCCCAAAGGCCACGTTCATCCTGATATAATGGTTCTTCTTTACCCTCTCTTACGCTGTGTCCTACAGGGAGTCCGAAGTCCACAGTGCAGGAACTGGTAGGTCAGGGCTGGCTCAGAGCAGTCTGGGTTTCATTTGGTTGAACAAATAAAAGGTGCATGAGAAGCAGGCGCTTTACTGAAAGTCATGAACAGGAAGCATGTTTCCAGGGGCCAAGACCGTTGGACTTCCATAACATGAAAATTCCAGAAAACTCCGGGGGCTGAGGCCTGTGCCTTGGAGCTTTCTCCCCTGTGTGAAGCTGCTCAGTGTGGGCTGGGGGCTGTATTTTGCTCCTACACGGAGGGACTCCACTAGGAATGAGGAGGCAATCCAGCCAAGGCCAGGCCTGATTTCTCAGTGCCCAGCACGTTTTTGCAGGGAAGGATGGATACATACTGTTATAATAAAATGGGCCATTAAAATTTAACTAAGGATATAGGGCACATTCTTAGTTTTTTAAAGTCTTATTCAACAATCGGTATTCAATTTACCTCTAACACTTTTCGAAGGAAATAGAGAGAAATTGATGTGAAGAACTGTCAGATCCACCAGTTGCGTCAATGTGCATGTGTGAATCTGTTATTTCCTTGCTCTATTTAATTTTGTGCCTAAGGGCTTTGAAAATCATCTATTCTTGAGAATAAGACTTTATCTGGAACTTAAATAGGTCATTTAATTTTATTGTTATCCTGTACAGGTGGTTCTAAATCCAATAATCTCTGTGAAACCTTTAAAATATATTACTAAGTTAAATAACTTAATTAGGAATTAAAGAGCACAAAAGAAAGTTTAATCTGTACAATTACACTATTTGCTGAATGTTATAATTTTTTTAGTTATACTTCAATTAAAACTTCTAGATTGCTGAATATTATACTCCACTTTTAAAACTTGATAAATGCATGTGTGTTTAAACCAATGTAATTATGGGTTTTATTCCTGATATTCAGTACCTGATGCAATTATGTTATAAGTAATTATTTGATCATGAGCAATTTATAAGAGTTGGGACTCATGATCAAGTAATTATTCATAACATAATTGTATTTCAATCGATTTTATTTAGGAAAGGTAATTTAGTCCCTCCTCTAACCATGGTGAAGTGAGATGGTAATGATTAGTCTAAATTCAGAATTCAGGGCAATTAAACTAGATGGAAAGACTAATAGCTTGGATTTCACAAAACCGTGGCTGAGCTACTTGGAGTGGGAAATGTGGTTCATGGGCAGCTCCTCAAACTTCCCTAGTGGGAGGGAGCCATCAGAAGGCTGCTGCAGGACCTACACCCCCGTAGGTATGAGATGTTTTCAGTGAGAACCAGCAATGCTTAAAAAGTGGATAAAAGAACAGAAGAAATGTGACTGACTGCGCTCAATGGATTAATTGTCTCGTTATGTAATTTGTGGTTGGCCACAGTCAGGATTCCTAACATAGCTGGGTGTGCTCACTGCTGCAGTATCGGACAATCAAGAAGCAGGTCAGAAAAATGAAATTCGAAGCCTCCTGGACATTTTATCAGATGTGTAATAACGTCCTTTTGTGTTCCAACTCAATTTAATAAAACCAAAAGGCTGAGATATTCTCACTAAGGTATGTCTGGAGGCATTAAAGTTTAGCTGCTTTTCTTTGTGTTAATCTCTAAACCAAACAATTGTTCCAGTCTGTTTTGGGCACATATTTTTTTTTAATATTATTTAAGCATGCTCAATTAATACCTAGCTAAAACTGGTTTAAATTGAACAGGGAAGTTTGAAAGAGTTGTATAATTTATTCTGAAAGGACAAAGTTAGATTTCAACTCACTGTTTCATTTAGTATGGGCAACTAATGAGGCACACTACTTTTACAAACATATTTTTATGGAGTAAGTTTAGATTTAGAAAAAAATTATAGAGTAAACAAAACAGTGGGTTCCAGCGTTAGGTGGGGGGAAGAGAATGGAGAGGTATGTCAAAGGATACAAAATAGCAAATAGGTAGAATGAAGATGTAGGAAGATCTGACACACATCAGGAGAACTACAGTTAATAACAATGTTCAAGAATTTTGCTAAATGAGTAGACTATAGCTGTTTTTGCCACAGGTATCCGAAATAACAATAATGTGAGATGCTGGGCATGTTGCTGTGTTCTATCACAGGAACTGTTTTAGTATACAACATGTATCCTTTAGCATGAGGTTGTCTGTCTTAAATATACACACTACATTTTATTCAGCAAGTTGCTGAATGTCCAGCAGCTCTATGTGCAGATTTCTCTGTGGTTAACATTCTCCGTGAGGATGTCTCATGTGTCAAAAGCAACAGATGATTCTCCCATACATCCACTAACTAAGCTACAGCAGGTGGGTGAGGCATAAGGACTTTTCCATGGGTATCCTTTTGCTGTTTCATGTTCTTGCCCAGGACTATCACCAGAAATGGGTCCAAGGAGGGCCCCAACTCTAGCAGGTTTCAGATTTATTGAAGTACCATTGACAAAGAAAAAATGTATTTAAGATATATGGTGTGGTACTTTGATATACAGGTACATTGTGAAAGGATTACTAAGCATTATGGCTTAAGTATGAGGTGTCCCCAAAGCTCATGGCTGAGACAATGCAGGGATGTTCAGAGGTGAGATGATCAGATTGTGAAAGCTGGAATCTGATCAGTGGATTAATCCACAGGATGAGCTGATGAAAGGACAACCACACTAGTAGCAGGTGGAGCACGGCTGGGAGAAGTGGGTCACTGCAGCCTGCCTTAGGGTCTATGTTTTGCCCTGGTGAGCAGGACTCCCTCTCTCTGCTCCCTGGTTGCTGAGGGCAGCTTTCCTCCTCCATGCCCTTCTGCAATTATGTCTGCCAGATCTCAGGCCCATAGTGATGGAGTTAGCCAACCACGGACTGAACCTCTGAAATTGTGGACCAAAATAAACTTTTCCTCCTCCCAGCTGTTCTTTTATTTTTAAGTTTTAATTTGTTCTTTCTAGTTGTACCTGACAGTAGAGTGTTTGTTGACATACCATGCATACATGGGTATAAAGTCCCATTCTTGTGGTTGAACATGATGTGCAGTCACACTGGTTGTGTATTCATATATGAGCACAGGAGAGTTCAGTTTGATTCACTCCACTGTCTTTCTCATTCCCATCCCCCCTCTCTTTCCCCCACTCCTCCATCCAATCTAGGGAACCTGCCTTCCTTCCTTCCCCCTGCCTATTGTGCGTCAGAATGTGCATATCAGGGAGACCATTCAGTCTTTGATTTTGGGGGATTGGCTTATTTCACTTAGTATGATAATCTCCAATTCTATCCATTTACCTGCACATGTTATAATTACATTGTTTATGGTTGAGTAATATTCCATTGTGTAGATGTACCATATTTTTTTATCCATTCATCTGTTGTAGGGCATTTGGGTTGGTTGCTTAGCTTAGTTATTGTGAATTGAGCTGCTATAAACAATGATGTGGCTGCATCACTGTAGTATGCTGATTTTAAGTCCTATTGATATATACCAAGGAGTGGAATAACTGGGTCAAATGGTGGTTCCATTGCTAGTTTTCTGAGGAATTTCTGTACTGGTTTCCAGAGTCATTGCACCAGTTTGCAGTCCCTCCAGTAATGTATGAGTGTAACTTTTCCCCAATTATCACCAACATTTATTGTTATGTGTATTCTTAATAATAGTCATTCTGACTAGAGTGAGATGAAATCTCAATGTAGTTTTTTTTTAAATATTTATTTTTTAGTTATAAGTGGACAGAATATTTTTATTTTATTTTTATGTGGTGCTGAGGATCAAACCCAGTGCCTCACGTGTGCTAGGCAAGCACGCTACCACTGCGCCATAATCCCAGCCCCTCAGTGTAGTTTTAATCTGCCTTTCTCTAATTATTAGAGATGTTGAACATTTTTTCTTCTTCTGTGCTGTATCTTGATGTGAATGGAATGAATACGAAGACAGCTGCTTCTTACTTAATAACCTCTCACTGTATTTTGCCAGTCCATTTTATATCCTTTTTAGTGGCACAAAGCCAAGGGGAGTGATTCAGCAATAACGTAGTGCACATGCATAAAGCTCATTGTTAGAAATACAAGGTCAGTCACAGAACACATCCAGCATTCATAGTTACAATTTGTTCTCAAGTTAGCTTTCTTTTCAGGAGCTGACAAGCATACTTGTGTGCAAGCTATGCTTTTCTTGAGAACTAGAAGAAACTCTTGGCAGAACATTCTGTTTGCAGATATGCTCTGACCTTTTAACGCTTATGCGTCCTGTTTGCAAGCACACCAGCATTCTCCTTTTCATGCTTAAGCATCCTGTTTGCAAGCATGCCAGAATCTTATCACATTCTGTTCTCAACATCTCCCCCTTTTTATTTTGCATTGAGCTTATTACAGCCAAAGTTCGAGTAGTTCCACCCGTCAATTGTTTTCGTTTCCACCAGCGTTGGAAGACTATATATAAAAAACAACATAATCCAATGATCAATAAAGTATTACCAAATGAAGCTGTTAAAAGGGTAGACACATGACCCTAAGGATTGAGATTATTAAGACTCACAGATAGCCCTTGTAAAATATCTGATTCCATGAGAGTTGTTAGGGTCTTGCTGAACTATTAATAATTTGTTGTTCTAATTCCATTATTTCAGAAGTTAAATTTTAATGTCCTACCAACAAAGGTTTAACTTTATCCCAACCATGACTAATATTATAAGGCAAAGGAGTTATACAGAAGTTAGTAGAATTCCAAAGCACACTATGTGTTGCTACTTTGATCTCCTAACCAGGATAATTAATTTGATCTTCTAACCAGGATACAGTATGTTGCAAATTTATAACATCAGTAGCTAATTGAGAATCTAAATCTTTTTGCTGTTGCCAAAGAAAATGAGAGTCTTTATGCCATTCTCGTATAATCAGCGGTTTGTAGTCCATTATGTAGCGCTATTCCAGTGGTTGCAGCAGTTGCCACAACAGAAGCAACAGCAAGAACAGAAGTGATGATCAATCCTATCATTCGACGAGAACAATGTAATATGACAGTCACAGCATCATAAAGATGTGAAATGGCGATAAGGTCTGACCAAGGACGAATTAGATTAATAGGCATTCATACTTCAGTTCTTGTTTTCACGATCATGACAGAATAGCTATTTCATTCTATGTCTTTCCACCAAGTTCTAATCACACATTGAATTAATGAACAGTTTGTACAATCAATTTGACCTATAATTTGATTCCAACTCCAATTTCCTGTTAGTAAGGAAAAAGGAAATTTAACACAAGCACTAGCAACATAAGAAATTTTTTGTTAGGTGGACTTCAAAAGGTAAAGACTGAGATAAATCGAAAGAAAAATTTCCAGTCCATACAGTTAAATTCTCTGATACTGCCTACAACTTCCAGTTCTTGTATTTGAGGATAAGGTAAAGCTTGTATTAATTATTGTCAAATTAGCCATAAACATAAACCTTTAAAATTTACCCTTCATTTAGACTCTTATTATTTTGATCCTTTTATCACTTACTCTAAACTTTCTTTAACACTTGTTTTAAATCCTCTTTTTTTTTTTACCATATGAAGACTTTTCTTACCAAGAAATACTTCCTTTCCTTCTTCTTTTTTTTAAATGACTCTATCTAGAATCCTTTTGTTCACATCTCAAAACAATCCTTGTAAATTTCTGAATCCAGGCAAATTACTCCATTATAATGATAAGAAATACTTTGTTATTTATAGTACTTTAAATGAAACAGTAGAAACCTTTAGAAATTTATAAACCTGTGTGTTGAAAGAAAAGATAATTACCTAATGAAAGCCAAACATGGTCCAAGCAGATAAAACAAAAATAAACATTTATGACCTCTTATCGAATTTGGCTTTCAATCTTAAGATAGAATTAAGCTGTGTTAGAGAATTACATTTGTTTACCATTTATGAAACACAATGTTTAAGTATATAGAATTATACCTGCTGGGCTTTAAATTAAGTAATTTTGTTTTAGTGATGACAAAGCAATTTTAAATTGTTCATTGAGCAACAACTTTATGAAACCCACATTTATAATGTTTGTCCCATATATGTTAAGTCTGATCTATTTACTTTTAACTTAGGCTATCCATAAAAACCAGGTTCAGTTAACATTTTAAGTCATCATTTTCTGTTGAAGGAAGTCCTAGAAGGAATGATAATTAATTACATTTTAAACATTTTATAGAGAACAGCATTCTTCATTCTCCAAGTGTCTGGAAAGAAAAATATGTGAGGTAGTGATTTTAAAGTCATCATTGATTTTATTTGTTTACATAATTTAAATTGAACTTTTTGAATCACGTGAATCAAAGGTATTTGGATCCCTTTTTTAAATTTTAGTTTATAAGCATTCTATATGTTGGATTTGATATAAAAACACATGGATACAAGACGATACACAAAACAAATAGCATGAAGACAAAGCAATATATAAAACGAAAAATAAAGGCCTCTTGAATTAAATGTATACCTTGTAAATTAGCCTTTGAGCAAAGTAGAGTGTAAAAAATCTTTTATAGTTGGATAAAATGTATCTGATCAGAAATCTTAATTTTAGCATGCAGAGTCAAAATCAGGAGCTCAAAAAATATAGAATTCAAAACCCAAGAGCCCTGGAAAAAATGACATGACTGTTAATTGTTTCAATAAAATAACACGATAAAAAAGGAGGGAGAGGAGAGGGAGGGCAAGAGAGAAACCTTAAATTGATTTGAACAGACTTCTTTTTTCTTTTCTTTTTTTCTTTTGTTTCAAACCCCTTATCAGGCTGGTCTGGCCAGGGGAACTGCCGACTGTCTGGGGCTTTTTAATCCCTTTTACTCAGTTGGCATTTAGGCCAGGTTTGAGTATAAAAATTTATAAAACATTATCTCCCATGACTTTTGAGGAATGAGGTTAGCCAAATAAAAGACAGTTGTTTTTTTTTTTTTTTTTTTTTTCCTTGGGTTACAGACTGGTCTCTTTCCCAGTAGTTTTCTTTATAGGAAACAGTGAAGCATAAGCTGGAGCACTAGGTTGAACATCCTTTTTGCTATTTCTTTGCTCCTTCATCATTTTTTGAAATTATTAAAACATTTTATATTATTCATCATCCTCACCACTACTATCATTATCATTACCAAAGTCATCATCAGTGTCCGATTCAGGAGGCTTAGGAGGAGGTAAAAGTACAGCATCACCTTCCTTTTTATTTACACATATATCTATAACATTATCTTTTTTTATTGCCGCTCCGTGACTCGGGAGGGGAGCCTCCATAAATTCTTTTTTTCTTTTGCAAATTACTTGTGCTTTCAGTTTCAAATAACCGCAAAGCTTGTATTATAGCACCATAAAGAGTCCAAAGTTTTATAGACACAACCTCTCCTCTTTGATGGTGTTTTTAAAACTCCTTTTTTGAACTAACTTATATTTCCTTAAATTAAGTTGTACTTTAGTTTGATAATAAAACCGGTAGCAATGCTTTTCAATAGTGTCAAAGGGTTCTCGTAGCTAGCATTCAGGAACCTTCACCCCTACTGAATGTAAAAGTCCGTGAAGCAAAGCTAAATTAATTAGTTCTGAGGAAATGAGAATTTCCCATGGTTTTTGTCAAAAGTCCCCCTTTCAGTACACTTACCCCGGGGTGCTCACCCTTTCGGTTCCACCCCGTATGTTGCTTCTGCGTTCGTGCCTCAATGTCTGGGCCCCACAATGACTCGAATGGAATGAATACGAAGACAGCTGCTTCTTACTTAATAACCTCTCACTGTATTTTGCCAGCCCCTTTTATATCCTTTTTAGCGGCACAAAGCCAAGGGGAGTGATTCAGCAATAACGTAGTGCACATGCATGAAGCTCATTGTTAGAAATCCAAGGTCAGTCACAGAACACATCCTGCATTCATAGTTACAACTTGTCCTCAAGTTAGCTTTCTTTTCAGGAGCTGACAAGCATACTTGTGTGCAAGATATGCTTTTCTTGAGAACTAGAAGAAACTCTTGGCAGAACATTCTGTTTGCAGATATGCTCTGACCTTTTAACGCTTACGCGTCTGTTTGCAAGCACGCCAGCATTCTCCTTTTCATGCTTAAGCATCCTGTTTGCAAACATGCTGGAATCTTATCACAGTCTGTTCTCAACAGTATCTGTTCAGTTCCTTTGCTCATTTATTGGTTATTTGCTTTTTGGTTTTGAGTTCTTTATATATCCTGGAGATTAGTGCTATATTTGAGGTGCATGTGTCAAAGATGTTCTCCCGTTCTGTAGGCTCTCTCTTCATGTTCTTGACTGTTTCCTTTGCTATGAAGAAGCTTTGTAGATAGCATCACATTCATTGATTCTTGATTTTTCTACCTGTCAAGTTTTGTTGAGGAATTTGGTTCCTAAACTGACATGATGGAGATTTGGGTACTTTTTCTTTTAGTAGGTGCAGAGTCTCTGCTTTAATACCTAGGTCTTTAATCCATTTTTAGTTGATCTCTCACATGGTGAGAGATGGAGGTCTGATTTCATTTTCTTGCATATAAGTTTACAGTTTTCCCAGCACCATTTGTTGAAGTGGCTATTTTTTCTCAATACATGTCCATGAGACCTTTGTCCAGTATGAAATAACTGCATGGTTTTTGTCCTCTATTCTGTTCCATTGGCCTTCATGTGTGTTCTGGTGTCAGCACCATGCCATGTTTGTTACTAGAGCTCTTGGATATATGGGTCACAATGACAAAAGCTGACTGATCCCCCAAGTCAAGTTAATTAGCACGTTGGTAACATCACTGTGTGTGTGTGTGTGTGTGTGTGTGTGTGTGCGTGTCTGTATGTGTAGAACACCTAAAATCTATTCTCTTAGCAAATGTGAATTATACAAATCATTACTAACTCTAGTTACTGTGCAACACAGTAGATTCCCCGGAACATGTAGCTCACAGTCTGTGCCCCTTATCAACCCGTCATTTTCCCCACCCCACAGCTCTGGCCACCGCCATTCCACTCTCTGCTTCTATGAATTTCCCTTCCAGCACTCTACAGGCATGAGAAATGCTCCAGCACAGGTCTTGCTGTGTCTGGCTTATTTCACTTAGAGCAATGTGCTCTGGGTTCATCCATGCCATCCTGCAAACGACCTGACTTGCCATTTTCATGGCAGGTTGATAGTCCAGGGTGTGTGTGTGTTTGTGTGTGTGTGTGTTTATGTGCACACACTCACTTGTGTGTAATACTATCTTTACATGTTCGTCCCTCAACAAATACCTCAACTACTTCCATATTTTGGCAACAGTGCATGCTGCTGCCATGGATGTGGCATTTCAGATATCTCTCCAAGCTCTTGATTTTATTTCCCCTAAATACATACTCAGACCTAGAGTGATGGGGTCAGAATATTTAATATTTAATTGCAGTTTCAATTTTTTGAGGAACACCCATACTAGTTTTCCATAGAGGCCATCCCAGTACACATTACCACCAATGATATTTAAAGGTTCCCTTATCTCCACAACTTCCTCAACATTTGTTTCCTCTTATCTTTTTGGTATTTGAATACTAGCACTTGTAACATGGTGTCTCATTAAATTTTAATCTTTCATTTCCCTAATGATTAGTGATGTTGAACACCTTCCAATACATCTGTTGGTCATCTGTATATTTTTATTTTTGTAAAATGTAAAAATTTTGTTTTTGTAAAATATTCTGGCCCATTTGAAAATCAGGTTACTTACTACTGAGATATATGAGTTGTTTATATATTTGGTATAGTACCCCTTCTCAAATATATGGTTTGCAAATATTTTCTCCCATTCCAAGGTTGACTTAATTTTGTTGATTGCTTCCTTTGCTGTGCAGAATTTTAAGTTGGAGGCAGTCCCACTTGGTTTGTTTGATTGTTATTTGTTTGTTTTTGCTTTGGTTGCCTGTGCTTTTGATGTAGTATTCAAACAAGACCAATGTTTCCTCACATTTCCTTCTAGGAGTTTCCTGGTGTCAGATCTTACAGTTAAGCCTTTACTCCACTTCAGGTTGATTTTCATGTATGGTGTAAGGTAAGAGTCCGGTTTCATTGCTTTATATACAGAAGAAGCCCTCTTTTTTAATATTCTTTATTGAAGAAACTCTCTTTTCCTCCTTGGGTATGGTTGCCCCCTTGTCCAAGGGTGGTGGACCATATATGCATGGGTTTATCTCTGGGTTCTTCAGCCAGTTCCATTGACTTATGCGTCAACCTTTACCTCTGTATGATGATGCTTTGGTTACTGTAGCTTTCTAATACAATTTGAAATAAATCAGGACATGTGATGCCTTCAGCCTCATGCATCTTTCTCAAGATGTCTCTGGTCATTAAGTATTTTAGTGACTCTAAACAAACTTTAGGTGTGTTCTTTCTAGTTATGCCACAATGATAGTGGTATTTTGTTAGAATTGCAAGCCTGTGGCTCACTTTGGACAGTGTGGGCATTCAGGCCATACCCATGTCCGGTCCTTGAGCACACACCTCCTGAACGTGTTGGTGTCTTCTTTGGTTTCCTTCGTCAGTGTCTTGTAGTATTCAGTGCACTCCTTATCTCCTTGGTTAAACTGACTTCCACACAATTTATTCTCCTGATGTTAGTCTAAGTGGAATTGTTGGCTTGATTTCTCTCTTGGCTAGTCTACCATGACTGCGTGGAAAATGTGGCAAACGTTTGCATGCTGCATGTACCCTGCAATGTTACGGGATTCACCCACTGGTTTTAGCAGGTTTTCAGTGGAGTCTTCAGAGTTTTCTGTATACAAATCATATCCTCTACCACCAGAGATGGCTGGGCGTCACTTTAAAATGTGCAAGATTTGATCTATTTTATTTTCCTTGCCCTATTATTCTGTCAATGAATTCGAGCACTCTGTTGAAGTAAGTGGACAGAGTGGCTGCCCTGGTCTTGTTCCTGACCATATGGGGAAAGCTTTCTGCTTTTCACCATGAAGTATAACATTGACTGTGGGCTTACCACACATGGCCTGCACTACGTGGACCCACAGTCTGTCTATATCTAATTTCTTGAGAGATAAAAACTCTCATAGCATGGAAGAAGTAACTTCATCAAATATTTTTATTGGTCCATTGAAATGAGCACGTGACTTTTATCACTTACTCTTTTAATGCAGGTGATCACTTTCATTGATTTGCCCAGATGAACCATCTTTCTGTTCCCTGAATAATTGCACTTGATCATGGTGTATGATCCTTTGACAAGTTATTGAATTTGATTCACTAGCCTTTTGTTGAATAGTTTTTCATATGTGTTCACAGAGATGTTAGCCTATAATTTTCTCTTTATAGTGTCATCTGGCTTTGTATGAAGGTAATGCTGGCTGCATAGAAAGAGTTTACAATTTTCTTCCCTTCAGTTTTTTGGAAGACTTTCAAGATGATTGGAATGACTTCTTGTTTGGATGCTTGATAGGATTCACCTGGAAACCATAACCATCCTGTTCTGGGATTTTCTTTGTTGGGAGGCTTCTGATTGCTATTTCAATCTCCTTTTACACTCTGATCATATTTTCTATTTATTTGTTATTCATGGTTGATAGGTTGTATTTTTCTAGGAATTTATTTCTTTTAGGTTCTCTGATTCATTGACACATGATTGTTCCTAGTAATTTCCTATAATCCCTCGTATTTCAGTTGGTATAATTCATAGCATGTCTTATTTCACTTACATTATTATTTATCTAAGTCGTCTGTGTTGTTTTTGTTTTTTGGTTTGTTTAATTTGTCAGTTCTGTTTTCTTTCCAGAAAACCAACTCTTTTCATTTTGACCAAGTCTTTATTATTTCCTTTCTTCTGCTAACTTTGGGCTTAGTTGCTTTTCTGTTTTTCCAGTTCTTTGAGACATGAAGCAAGGCTGTTTATTTCATGGATTTATTTTTTCTTAATGTCGGCTTTGTCTCTTTGATGTTTCCTGTTAGAAGTGTGTTTGCTCCATCTCCTACGTGTGGGTAGGCTTTCCATTTTCATCTGCCCAAGGAACTTCTTGGTTTCCCTTATGAGTTATTTTTTACTTGCTTGTTTACTAGGTATGTGTTGTTTAATTTCCATGTGTGCACTTTCTATTTTCGTGGTTTTCTTGATTTCTATCTCCACACCACTGTGACTGGAGAAATGAAGAACTTGTTTAGGATTAGCTTTGTGGCCCAGCCCATGCTCTGTTCTGGAGACCATTGCATGTGGGTTGGGAAGATGGTGCATCCTTTGACACAGGAAGGAAGGCTCTGCTATTGCTAGGTCCACCTGGTCTGTTTTGGCCCATCTGCTGATTCCTTATGGTCTCCTCTCTGGATGGTCTACCCTGGGTGACAGTGGGGTGCTGAAGCTCCCTGTTGTTGTTGTAAAGTGCTCTGTTTCTCTCTCTGTTCTGTTATTACTTGCTTTACCTGTTTAGGTGATCTGATATTGAATGCATGTGTTTATGATTGCTATGTGCTCCTGATGATTTCATGACCTTCTTTTCCTCCAATGACAGGTTTTGGCTCAAAGTCTACCACTCCTTATGTACATGCAGCCACTTCTGATACCTTTTCTTGCCATGTGTGTGTGACATTATTCCCTATCCCTTCCACTTCTCCTGAGGTGCCCTTAAAAGTGAGTCTCCTGCAGGCAGCTTATGGATGATTTTTAAAAATCTTTTAAGCTACTTTGTATAAATTAATCACAAAATTCCATCTGATTATATTTTCAGTAATTTTAACAGGTGAGGACTTACTGTTACCATTGTGCAAATCACCTCCTGAGTCTCATGTAGTGCTTTTATTCCATTCTTAGTCTCTTGCTGTCTTCCATGAGATATGTTATTTTGTTCTACTGGTAGGTTTTGATTCCTTTCCCTCAATCTTTTGTGTGTCTTCTACATGGCTTTTATTTTTAGTAAACATGAAGCTTGTAAAAAATACTTTGCAGCTAAAACGTTTCATTTTAAGCTGATAACAACTTAACTTCAACTGTATTAAAAATCTCTCCACTTTTATTCCCTCTTTCATTTTGTGCTATTAATGTTGTACAAGCATTTTTTTAATTTTATTCATCCATTAATTTCTAATTTTAGTTTTTTTGAGGGGAAGCACTGAACAACTTAACTTCAACTGTATTAAAAATCTCTCCACTTTTATTCCCTCTTTCATCTTGTTCTATTAATGTTGTACAGGGCATCTTTTTATTTTATTCATCCATTAATTTCTAATTTTAGTTTTATTTAGGGGAAGCACTGGGGATTAAACTCAGGGACTCTTTACCACTGAGATATATCCCCAGCTCTTTTTATTTATTTTTTTAATTTTAAGTCAGGGTCTCAATAAGTTACTTAACCTTGCAACTTAAGTTGCTGAAGCCAGGCTTGAACTTGAGAGCCTACCTAATCTCCCAAGCTGCTGGGATTACAGGTGTATGCCACTGTGCCAAGTTCTAATTGTAGTTATTTTTAATACTTGTGACTTCTAATTTTATGCTAGACATACAATAATTTACATATCATAGTTACAGTATTTGAGTATTCTAGATAAACCTACTTATTTAGTTTTGAAAGTACATTTTATCTTTTACATACTTTTATGTTGTTACTTAGCTATTCTTTCATTTCCCCTTTAAGAACTGCACTTAGCATTGCTTTCAAGGCAGTAGTTGTGATGAACTCCCTGCTGGGCTTTTCCTTATTTATTTGGAAGTATCTGTATCTCTTCTTTACTTCTGAAAGATAGATTTGCCAGCCATAACCTTCCTGTTTGACAGTTACTTTCTTTCAACATTTTGAATATATCTTCATACTTCTTTCTGGCAAAATTTCTGCTAAGAAATCTACTGATAGACTTAGGAATATTCCCATGTATGTAACAAACTGATTTTGTCTTGATACTTTCAAAATTTTCTCTTTATATTTGACTTTCCATAATTTCATCATAACCTGTCTCAAGCCATCTTCATGTCAATTTTACCTGCTGTCCTTTGAGATTCATAATTTTGGATAGCCCTAATCCTCCAAAGGTTTATGAAACTATTAGCCAATTTTTCTTTAATTTTTTTTTCTCTCCTTTCCTTCAAGAACTTCCATAAGAACTGAGAAGAACTGGAGCCTCAGCAAGTGTCTCTGGCTGAACTTCAAGTGGCCACTTAGCTTCTACTGCCCAACAGCACATATGGGGGAGTTTTGACCTTTTGCACATCTATCGCCAGGTGAAGGAGAGAAGCCTCTCAATCCAACCAGTGAACCAGGAGAAATACATTGTATTATAAATCACCAGGAGATAACCAAAGCAATGTCCATATGTCTGTATCTATGTATCTATATATAGATATGTTACCTATGTAATATGAGCTATAATAGCAATTAATATTAGCCCTTTAGTGAAAAAGTTTTAAAATTTCTGAAATTTGAACATTTAACACTAAATGATCTTGACCAAATGAACTGAGTGATGAGACTGTGGTGAGTACCTCCCTGGGTGCTCCTGACACTGAAGCTGATGGTTAGTTGGAATGTTTCCTTGGGGAGCTCAGTGCTCTAGTCCTGGATGATCAGCTGGCCTCTAAGGCTTTCCAGGAGCTATCACTTTCTTTGTCCTCTTTAATCTGCTGCACCTATCAGGTAGGTCATACCGAGAGTTTGAGTTCAAGAAAAATAATCTAGACCTTGGCACAAACAAAACAAAAACAAAAACAAAAACGCAGTCTCCCAGCATAATTTTAACTTACCTTCAACTTTGTCTTCATGATCAAGATCTAGGGTCTGAGGAACCAAGAGCATTGACTGAGCCTCTGTGATATAGGTACCCTTAAGACCTTCAGAGTAGACATGAGCTGAATCCCCTCCAGTGGCAGCCTTCAGGCAAGAGTGGGAGGAGTGAGTGTCAGGAAGCCCCCGAGAAGCACCAGAATTGGGGTGCTCTGCAGTAGGCGTTGCTGAGATGGGTGGGTCTCACTGGGAAGGGCTCACTGGGAGTGGGGATTTTCTTGTATTCTCTAGGAAGATAATATGGAAACAGAAATTGATGGAAAGATTGTTACAATTCTTAAGCAGATTATGGTCCTTGGTACACACTGGCTAGAAAAGTAGAGCAGAATAGGGTTGTACATAACCCTCAGAGTATAAGTTCACAGCGGGAATCAATCCCTGGACAATAAGCAAGGAAGACAGCTGCAGACAGCACAGCCTGCCATCTTCAGATGAATATTTCACTAATATAAATTTTCTAAACTTCAACTACAGGAAAAAGATAAAAAGAAACAAATGCCAACACTGAATGTATGAGCCTGATGCCTCAGTTTGAAAAAAACTAACCTCCACCAAGTGAAAACAAAAGAAGAAAATTGTTGGGCATCATCAGTAGAATACAAGATTGGGGTCCTCTATGTGACCTCCAGAAAAGTTGCACAGGATGCCTTAAACACAGACAAGACGTGATAAGGCAGTGTGAAAAATGGAGACATCAAAAATTGGATTGCAAGAGAACAAAAAATTCATTAGCTGTTTTAAAGTGTGTGCCAGCACAGTGAATGAAAGAGTGAATTCCAGAGAGAGATGAACTCATGATTAAAGCACAAATGTAATACATTAGCCCAGAATATAGGAAAAAATAAAGATAAGTTTGACAAGAGAAAAAGAGGATAAAAATAGAATAAAAAACTGGACAACTGGGGTTTCTTAGAGGCACCAGAAGATGTGCAGAAGACACATTCTACTATAAAATATTATGAAAGACAAACTTCATGAACTGAAGAAAGATATGTGTGTCCAGATCAAGTAACCTTAATATGTGTGTAGAAAAAATAAAAATGCATCCAGAGCTATCATTCTTGAGCTATTTTTGAATTTCAAAAAGTAAAAAGTGCCAGAAATATCCACATTTTAAAAGGTGTTTTAAATGTTACTTACAAGAAAAGTTTTGTCCAGACTTCTCTGCGATAGAAAATGCAGAGAAGACGCTAATGAAGCCACATGTATAAAAATTGAAAGTAAACATTTTTTCATGATTTCAATCTGGAATACCCCACAGAGCTCCGGATTGAAAGGTTGGTCCCCAGTGCAGCCTGGTGAGGCCACTGGGAAGTGAGTGGATCATATGGGCTCTGATCTCATCAGTGATGTATTTACTGATAGCTGGACGGCCCACTGGGAGGTGGTGGAAACAGGCAGAGGGGCATGGCTGGAGGAAGTAGACCCCTGAGGCATGATGTGCAGACCATATCTTGTCCCTGGCCCCTCTCCGGCCTGCTCTCTGCTTTCTTTCTGCCCTGAGCTGAGCTGCCTTGCCCTTCAGCCATGATGCTGTGCCTCATCTCCTGATCACACCAATGGAGCCCGCCAACCATGGATCGAATCTTCTGCAACCATGAGCCAACGTGAACCTTTCTGCCTCTATGCTGTTTTCCTCAGGTATTTGTCATAGCAGCACAGTGCTGACTAATGCAAACTTGTAAGTTGAGGTCAAAGAAATACATAGTCAATCAACTGTGAAGCCAAACACGTTTTAAGACATATGAAACTTCAGAAAATATGTCATGTACATAATCTTGAGAAAGCCTCACATCATCCCAGCTATTTCAAGAACTTCCAGTGACGAAGGTTGTCCATGTCACCCATGAGCTATTTCTGTCCTGCCGATTTCTGTCAGAGTTAAATTATAATGCTTTGCTTTCAAACACGCTCTGTTGATTCTTCTCTCCCAGTCGATTCCCAGGTTCTAGGCAAGCACACATTTCTACCCTCACTCTGTGCGCTTTCCTCCCACTGAAAAGGGCTGGGGAATGTACAAGTCAGTTGAGTCACTGATGGTAAGTGAGGCTCAGAGGGCCTGGCAGAGTCAGGCCGGGAGCGTGGGCACTGGAGGTGGGCTGCCCACATCAACCCAGCTTCATGGAGCAGCAGAATATGGCAGGGAGGCCCTGCAGAGGTTCATCTGGAGGAGAAGAAAAGCACTTGAACACAATGACATGGTGAGGAAAGGGAACTGGAACCCACATATTCTGGGGGAGAATGTACCATGGTGCCACTAATTTGGAAAAGAGTTTGTCAATTTCCTAATAAAAGGCATAGTCCCTATCATATGGCCACATCTCACTCCTAATTATTTACCCAAGAGAAATGGCACGTATGTCTACACAAAGACTCGCCTATGTGAATGCCCCCAGTGTCCTTGTTTATAATGGCCCCAACCTGAAACAAGTCAATGCCCATCACCATGTAAATGAAGGAACTATGGCAAATCCACACACCTGGAAATCTACTGAGGAAGGCCCACGAACCAGCACATGCTTAACAACAGGCGGATTTCACAGTGGCGATGCTAAGGGAAAGAAATGAGGTAGAAAGAACATGCACCATATGACTCCTTCCGTAAAACTCTGGACTATGCAAATCAGTTTATAATGTAAAAATTATCATGCATTTGCTTTTTTGATGATCTGCCCATCAAAAGACTCCAAGGAATTTGGGGGAAGTTCTAAAATACATCCATGGGACAGATTACCTGTTTGTTTTCAACTGCTATAAAAAAGAATAGTTCCAGCTCATTTTGTTTTGAGGCTCATTTGGCGAGAATTTCAAATGCTGTAAAGATAAAACATGGACCGTATTATTATAAATATAGGTCTGCAAGTCACAAATAATAGATTAAAAAGTTAAATATGAACACAAGATGAGCAATTAAAAACTAATTCCAGGAAAATGTTTTACAACCATAATAGTTTCAGTAGGTGGAGTTTCCTTCACCTGATTAAGATACTAAAAAGATACTTGATAACTTGTTTATTTCTGATCACTACTTTAAGAAGAATTGACACAGAAAGGACCTATTATTCACCTGAAAAGCTGAGCACATTGGGATTCAGTATGAAGCATCACAATAACAGGGAAACACTGAAAATCTTATAACAGTAAGAGCAAGTACTCCAGCTAGCACTGTTCCTGGGGGTCTGAGGCAGTGCAAGGTAGAAGGAAAAGAAAGAGATGGTAGGAAAATGAGCCTCAAAATAATTGTCATTTTCCTTGAGTTTGCCACCTGGGAGTTCCCGAGGCCAGGGAAGAGCTTTAGGAAACGTGAGAGCCCCAGGAAGCTTCCAGATGACAGGGAGAGCCACACATCAGTGGCCGTCCCTTCTGTTGACCAGCTTTGAGTGGTTTGGGAGACCCTGGCCATGCAAGTCTAGCAACCAGTGGGGGGAAAGGAGAGGGAGCCAAAGAAGGCCAAGCAGGCTGTGGGAAGGGTCCTGGGATTGCTGGGAGGTTGAGAGGACGGCGTGCCTTTCATGGGGGCCACAGAGCACACTACCAGACCCCTTGCAAAGGGCCAGAGCCGGCCAGGGACCTGCTGAGCACCGGCTCCCTGGAGGCCAGGCATCCACCGGCTGCTCCCACCGTTGGGAGCGTGGAGGCGCATGGAGGCAGCCCGTGCTGGGCAGGGCTTGGCCACCTCAGCCTGGTCCCCTGCCTTCAGTCCTCACTGGGCTCAGACTCGGGTGGAGGTCTGACCTCCGCCCTCGGGGCTCCCTTCGGTACTTTCTCTCATGAGATGGCTCTCCTAATCCGGTCCTGCCTTGCTTATTCTTCTTGGTCCTTGCTTCTTAGAGGACCTGGATTTGCAAGGATAAAAGTGTTCTGCTTATGTTTTAATTTTAATGCAACAGGATAAAATCAAACATAATGAAGAGCCAGGTGCACTCACTGATGTCAGACCTCAGGGCAGGGAGCAGCAGCGTGGCCACCTGGTCTACAGAGCACCAGGCTGCCCTCCTTGCTCCGCGGGTCTATAAAGGACACCACACAGTGAGGCAGGGCCAAGGAGGAGCTGAGTCTGCACCTGCCTGTACAGTGTGGTCCTCTCCAGCGTCCCTGAGCTCCCACCCTCCAGGCAGGGACGATCCTCTGACAATAAGGTCGAAGAGCTCTGACCCAGGCGTGCAGATTGAGGGCACCGCTCCTTGCAGCACAAACTATGGTAGAATCAGAAAGCAAGTGCTACTAAGAATGAGGGGGCACTGGGCAAAGGCATGCCAGTAGGCTCTGTAAGGACGAAACTGGCTTTAAGGCCAGGAGGCTGGAGGCCATGGGAGGAATGGTGGATTAGGCACTTCCGACCGCCCCAGGCCATAGCAAGAGCCGAAGGGCAGAAGACAGGTCAGTGAAGATGGACATCTTCATGGGAAGACCAGGGAAATGAGGGGTGCCATTCAGGAAGCCCTGGAAACAGGTCAGCTCTGAAGCCAGAGCCTGTACCAGGAGCCCCCCCGGGCAGGACGATGGGGGCCTGAGGGTGACAGTGCCTGGTTAGTGCAGAAGAGGCATTCTGCCCTCACCTTCCTTGTGTGCCTGTCGTCTTCACTCATCAAATATAAGGAAGCAACCGCAGTCATTCCAGTCTCTTCTCCCGCCAACCACAGCTGTCAATCATGAACAAATTTAGCCCTTCAATTTCTCATCACAATTTCTTATGAAACCGAATTCCTGGCCTCTTTGTTAGTGAGGTAAAAAGCAGAACGGAAGCAAAGTACAAGGCATGCAGATAGCTCCATAATGCCATTCATTAGGGTTTTCCAAGCAAACCATTGGCATATAAACAAGCTAAAGCTTTATATTGAACAACACAGAAACCAGCATTTGCATCGTCTTCCAAAAGTGCCCAGACTATTCTTAATGGGAGCAATCTTATAAATATGATCGTGCTTTGTTTAAAAATTCCATGAATACAAATATGTTTTCCCTATTTTTTGAACTTGAGGAAAATGCACTTTTGTTTCCTGAGTGAACATATGATCATAATTTCAACTAAAATTTATATAATGTAGACTGTGTTGAACCTGGTCCCCTACCTAGAAGATGGTTTCTGGGGCACAATCTAGAAATCCCTAATTATTCTAGCATTTGCTTGTTTACATTAAGATTTCTCTAGCCTTATAATTCACTAGTACAGAATTGAGCTGTGGGCTCTTCCATGTAATTGAGCAGGATTTTACCTCATTTGTCCTGAGATAAAGATCAATAGTGTATGTTCCAGAACACTTTGGATAAGGAGCCATCCATGCCAGAAAAGCAAGCTGGGCCTCTTCACCTCCAGCAAATGGAGCCATAGTAAACCACGTATAAGAGGCATTTCCTTTCCTCCAAGGTAGACGCAGCTCAGAACTCTCTGCATGTTCTGTTCAGGCTAAATTGTGTCTTTCTTACCTTTTGCTTAGCAGAAGCCTGAATTCTGTCCAGTGAGGTCTCTGTTTGGAGATTGGCCAGAGCACAGGCACCACATCTTCCATTCCAGGGTCCAGTGAGGGTTGGAGGGAGGGCAAGTGGTGGCCAGATTGTGGTCTGGAGAGGGACACATGCTTCGAGGAGTCCTGGAAATCAGTAGCAGGTCCCACGTCAGGAGTGCAGGGGCTACTGTTGAGGGAATAGCAAGATTCCCTAGAATCAGAAAGAGTGATGGTCTCCAAAGGGCACCCAAGGGCAGAGACTTCGTTTCCAAGAGCCATCTGCTGCCATTAGGCAGCACTGCCCAAGATCCGAGGATAACCTTGGGTCCTGTGGGGCAAGAGCATTGCCTGCTGCTCAGAGGAAAGGTGCCTGAGTAGTTTGCTGTCAGGATGGTGTGTAGATAATACCAAGAGGGGTGCCTGGGAGAGCACGGGGTGCCCTCACTGTCTCTAACCCCCTTGAGCTGCGAGGTCCATAAATGGTTCCCATATCTCACCTCTGCCTTGTTGAGAAGTTCACATCCCTGTTGGAATCTGCTGCTTTGCCATCTGAGCTTTCTGGACTTGATTATAGTCATGTTATCAAAAGTGACTTTATCTTTAAGATATTCCTTCAAGTCATGCATGAATATGTGAGTACTGTATAGTTCTGATAGAATCTTCTGGACAGTCCTCTCTATGGATTTTTGAGCAATTTATCGATATTCTTTGAGAATAGTTTTGCAACTAGCAACAAATCCACTCAAATCCAATCATGTCTTTTACCCCTCAAGTACTTCCAAATAGCATCATGCAGGACTGTGCCTGATGTTTTCTCAGGTCAGCAGCCGTGTCCACAGCATCCAGTTCTGTGCTTGGTGACCTAAGGGGAAGAGAGGCCAGACAGCCTGGACCAGTTTCCTTTCCAGGAAATGCAGGCTAGGTTTTGGTGATTTTGGTCGATTTTCCATTTACTCCAAAGTAACCCAACTAGCAATTTGCTCCAGGAACCTGCTGTGATTCAGTGACAAGAGCATCAGTCCATAAACCTGGGGGTGACTTGCCCTTGGAAACACATGTGCTATCTGTCTTAATGTCCTGAGACAGTTCTGCCCTTGAAGGGAAGACCCATTAGCTCAGTAGTTAAGCCATCTCTTCCGACTGATTGTGCACAGCTAGGAGATCCTGCCTTCTTCTCACTGGTCGAAGCTTTCCATTACTTCTTTACGATGCGGATTTTATTCTTTCCTTGAATTCATTTTATTTTTTCTTTCTAAAACAAACACTCTAAGGAAACAGACCTATTTTTGTTTTCTGAATTACATTAATGGTAAAGCATGTTCCTAATGAAATGGATTTCTTTGTTCCTCTTCCTAAATGTTTAGATGAAGCTTCCTGCTGTCCAGTGCTGGCCTGAACACCTCTGGGGTGGAGCCAAACTTTCACACAGGCCTCAGACAAAGCCTGAGGGACAGATGCTCTCTGTCCAGGAGACTCATCCTTTCATTTCCCTCTCAATCTTTCAGAGTCATATTAATTACTTTATAGATTAAAAGGATATCATTGCCAATCTCACTTGACCAATATGTTCTTTCAAACTTGGGGGAAATGCAACTGAAGAGCAAATGCTCATGGACAAGTTGTACTTTTCATACTTAATAAAATAACCCCAGGGGTCATCGCGGAAGACCAGGAAGGCCAGTCTCTGGACTCCATCCATGGTTCAGCCAAGGCTGCTCAACTTTTTATCCATCTTTATTTTGGATTTCATGTCAAGTTACTTTTGGAGGGAAAATGCTCTATTTCCAAGGACAGCAAGAACCTTTTTTTCCCTTTACTCATCCAGGGAACCACGCACAAGCTTGTTCCCCAGGCCTTTTATCTTCCCTCCTAACACCATCTCCAGATGGACTGGAACCTGCTAGTGTGTTTGCAGCCTGTCTTTGCCTCTGTGCTCCTGTGTGCGTGCAGCTGGCCGTGTGCATGGTTTGGGGCTCCAGGACTCCAGTGAACGCACATGCATGTGTTTGTCTGTGTTAAATAACTTCCCCAACAGGGCTTTCCTGGTATGTCCTTTCAGAGTGAGGACTTTCCTGCTCCATCACCTAATAGCTCTTCACCCTGCCCTCTCCTCCACCAGGCCCTGCTGCCCCTGGCACCTGCTACTCAACCCCCCACCAGTGTGCTACCTGTTCTCCTCCCCCACAGTGGAAGCGCCAACACGGAGACAGGGACGTCTTGTTCAGTGCTGGATCAGCAGCAACTTGGGTGGACTCAGGAAACACTGTCTGACGGTATCTCCGTCCCAACCACTGCCACGCCCCTGCCACCCATGAAACACATGCAGCCTCTGTTCCTCAGGGTGTAGAAAGGGCTTATGGCATCAGGCCCTTCTCTACCTGCCAGCACGAGGAAGAAGAGCTCCTCATAGAACTCTCGGAAGACGAAACGCAGAAAAATGCGAAATCCAGAAGTTGCCAGGCTCAACCACAGGGCTGGTGGTGACACACTCATCTTCAAGTGGCCAGACTAAATGGTGCGTCCAAGGTTGTGGCCCTAGACCTGAAGTTAGGTTGTCCAACAGACTATCATCTCAAGACCCTCTTGTGTAAGAGAAGCAGTTGGCTAATCTCAAACTGACAGACAGCCTTAAGGCTGAGCTGTTCACCAACGTGCTGAGCGCTGCCTGCTCCTTGGAGCTGCCCTTGCATTATATGGGAGCTTAGAGGCTGGTTTAATTAAAGTTATCTGAATAGAGTACAGTGTGCCAGATGTTCATAATAAATATAATGTAGCTTATGTAATGTTATGCCATCATGGAATATATTGGAATAGTTGTGATTATCCATTATTACCCACAATAAATCTAAATTTATTTTGCTGTTTTTAAGCATTAAGCATTTCTCAACCACTATAAATTAGCTTAGTATTTGAACTTTGCCTTTTGCTGAAGTTTTTCCAATAGAGATAATTAAAGAGCTCTTTTGGCAAAATTAGTTCACATTATTTACATTAGAATTAAGCATGCACGTGGGATACTCTAGTCTATATTGATGCTTATGACTGACATTTTAAAGTTCAAATGTTAAGAAAGCATTTTTTCTTTCCATCTTTTTCCTGTGTTGTATAAAGGTAAGAACTCTGATTTTGTAAACTCTCACAGTCAAGTGCTATCTTAACATTTAGAGTGCAGGAAGCTGATGTTTGGTGAACTAGAAGACCCTGGCTGATAAGCACTTAGCACCTGCCTCTCTTGTCTGGTTTAACATTTCCCTGTAAGCTCAAAAGGGAAGGCACAGTTGTGGGTGTAGAATTTTTTTTTTTTTTTTTTTTTTTTATGAAAAGGACTGGGGAGGAGCAGTCTTTTGGCAGGGTAGGAGTAGAGGACCTTCAATTTTCTTAAAGATTCATTTTCAAAGGAGGCACCTATTGGGTGGGACATGGCTGCAGAGTGGATGTCCTCCAAGTCCATGTGAATCCTACTTGTTCTTTTCCTCACCTAGAGAGCTCACTTCCCAACTCTGGGGCAGATCAGGGCTGAATGTTCTCTGTCCTTATTGACAATTACCTTATGAGTAGGTGGTTTCATTATTAGTTTCAAGATACCACTTGGATAGCACCTGTGAAGGTAGAGGGTTTATGTGAGGGCTTGGAGTTCAGGATATAGATTTGGGAGTTGTCAACATACAGATGGTTTTAAGCAAGCTGCTAGGATGAGATCATCATGGTGGCAGGCCTATGGGACCCCCAGACAAGGAGATGATGAGCGCCAGCCAAGAGTGCATAGAGGCTGTGGTCTATAGGGGTGAGATGGGGACAAAGATGCAGAGGGAGAGAGCCATGGGGACTCTTAGCAGCACAGCAGCATTCAGGAGTGAGATGCAGTGCCTAACAAGCTGTGCATTTCTCCCCCGCTGGGCAGGCTGGACAGTGTGCATCCTGGTCCCATTAAGTCATCCATCAGGAATCCCTCCACCACCTTCTCGGGATGTCAACCCAAGGAAAGGAGCCAGAAGCCTTGGTGTGCTTTTGCATCTTGAAAAATGGACTTTCCATTGCACAATGCTTTGCAATGACTTTGTTTTTCTAAGCATCTAGATGCATCAACTGGAGGAATTCTTTATTAAGACTACTACAAATCATCACTCTTAAATGACAAAACAACAGTTGTGAGTTAAGTGGAACTTTGCTAATTTCTGTTCATTTTCTGAATAAGTGAATTTCCAATATAAGCTAAATACTCATGCAACTATGTAGCAAATTGCAACACTAATCCTCCAGCTACACCTCCAGGCATGTCTGGCCACAGACCCACGAAACCTAAGCCGCATTGAGTAAAGTGCACAAAACTGTAAGAGACATGGAAAGGAATGGAATTGTGAACTTATTTTGATAAAAATTGGACATGTGAAAAGACATTTGTGACCAAAAAAAAAAAAACAAAAGGAAAGTCCATTTGAATTTCATTCTGACACTGGTCTTAGAAAGCTCGCGCTGGGTGAGCTGGCGGGACAACCGAACAATAGCTCCAAAAGAGGGTCGTTCATTCTGCTTATCCAACATCAATGTGAAAACAGCCAAATCATTTTGGAAGTCTAGTTTAATGCAAAATGGGCATTTCCATCCAAGAAATCAGCTCTGACAGGCAGTTCTTCCCTAGCTTAAAATTGAGGTGAATACTGAAGGAAAATTACAATCATGATGTGATTATTTGGAATTCCATGTAGTAGAAGTATTATTTAAAATGTAGGTGGGGGTGGGGATTAGCTCAGGGGCAAAGCAGCTGCCTAGTGTGTGCAAGCCCCTGGGTGCAACCGTAAGCACCACAGACTGTGTTTGAAAATGTGTGGGTGGGTCCACAGAAAATTCACAGGCATTTTTAGTGGCCTTTATTTCTAAAATTTGAACTATTAATGTAGCTGTGAGCTCATAGCAGTGCTTTCTAAAGACTGGCAGTTCTATATGCAGTCACATGCATGTTGTAGGGACGTGGTACATACAGCAGTTCTGCTTGTGGCTCTTCTCACAAGCGTGCACAGGTGCATATAGTTGTATGTGTATTTGTACATATATAAATACATCTCACAGAAGTTCATAAATTAACAGGGTAGTTGGAGGTGGTTCTTACACATGCACTAATGCATTTGCATGTATCAGCTTCTTTAACTGTGGAAAGCATAACAGGAAGTTAAAAACAGGAAACCATCATCAAACCACCCAGAATGGCGTCCAATTAAAACCTATGAATTGTTGATTTTGAGAATCTTCTGGAATTTTCAACTGAATACTTTTTAGCTGTGGTTGACCAAGTATAACAAAATAGCAGCAGGTGGATGAGTGGGACTACTATATTAATTTCTTCTTGCTTGAAGAAAAAACAAACAGAAAATCACATTACTCTTAAATTTTCAGATTTTTAAGTTTTTTCATTTTTCTTTAGAGTTGAATTGTAGGCAAAGATGTTTAAATTTTTGAACACTTTACCATCTGTGATGTATACCAAAACTGAAAAATTAAAGATACTGGCTATGTAGATTTTTATATGTGTCTAAACAATGGCTAGAATGGACCGAATTTGGGCATAAAGTGCTCCCTGGGGACCCTGAGCCAGGGCAGCCCATGTCCTAGTATCACAGATATCCAAATGGGCAGAGTAGCTCCCCTGCTCCTGCTCCAGCTCCCTATTACTGCCAAGTGGTAGAAAGTAGAATGCTGCTGTCACCACAGCGATGTGGAATTGGAGTCTACAGGGTCTCCTGGGCTAGTGCCAGGATTCTGCAGGGCCTTGTCTTGCTGGAGGCCCTGGGTAGGCCTACCTACAGACTTCTGCTCCCCTAGGCTCCTGGCCCATGTCACCACAGCCCCTGCTTCCACTCTCACAGCCCCCTGACTCTGAGGATTCTCCCTCACGAAGACACTGGGATTCATCAGGCCCACCCAGATGGCCAGGACCAGCTTCCGCCTCAAGAAGCTTCATTAATCACACCCACAAAACCTCTTTGCCAGACAAGGCAGTGAATTCACATCTTTTAAGAGTTAGGGCCTTCCATGAAATAGAAAGTGGACAAGTATCACCCTGATACCTAAGTCAGACAAAGACACATCAAGGAAAGAAAATTTCAGACCAATATGAACATAGATGCAAAAATTCTCAATAAAATTCTGGCAAATTGCATACAAAAACTTATTTAAAAGATAGTGTACCATGATTAAGTGGGGTTCATTTCAGGGATGCAAGGTTAGTTTAACATACAGAAATCAATAAACATAATTCATCACATCAATAGACTGAAAAATAAAAATTATATGATCATCTCAATAGATGCAGCAAAAGCATTTGACAAAATACAACACCTTTTCATGTTAAAAACACTAGAAAAACTAGGCATGTAGGAACATACATCAACATTGTGAAAGCTATCTATGCTAAACCCAAGGCCAACATCATTCTAAATGGAGAAAAATTGGAAGCATTTCCCCTAAAAACTGGAACAAGACAAGGATGCCCTCTTCCACCACTGTTATTCAACATAGTCCTTGAAACTCTAGTCAACCAATTAGATGAAAAAAATTAAGGGGATATGAATAGGAAAACAAGAACTCACACTATCACTGTTTGTCAATGATTCTATACTTAAGGGATCCAAAAAATTCCACCAGAAAACTTGTAGAATTAATAAATAAATTCAGCAACGTATCAAGATACAAAATCAATACCCATAAATCAATTGCATTTCTATACATCAGTGATGAACCCTTTTAAAGAGAAATTAGGAAAACTACCCCATTCACAATAGCCTCAAAAAAAAAATACTTGGGAAAAAATCTAATGAAAGAGGTGAAAGAACTGTACAATGCAAGCTACAAAACGTTAAAGAAAGAACTGAATAAGACCTTAGAAGATGAAAAGATCTCCCATGTTATTGGATGGGAATAATTAATATTGTCAAAATGGCCATACTACCAAAACCGTTATACAGATTTAATGGAATTCCAATTAAAATCCCAACAACATTCCTCATAGAAATAGAAAAAGCAAACATGAAATTTATTTGGAAAAATAAGACCCAGAATAGCCAAAGTAATTCTTAGCAAGAAGAGTAAAGCAGGAGGTATCCACAATACTAGACCTTAAACTGTATTACAGAGCTATAGTAACAAAAAACAGCACAGTATTGGCAAATAGAAAATAGAAATGTACAGAATAGAAGACACAGAGACAAACTCACATAAACGCAAGTATCTCATACTAGAGATAAAGGTGCCAAAAACATACATTAGAGAAAAGATAAAGCCTCTTCGACATATGGTGCTGGGAAAACTGGAAATCTATATGCAGTAAAATGAGATTAAACCACTATCTCTCCCCATGCACAAAACTCAACTCTAAGTGGATCAAGGACCTAGATCAAGGAATTAGACAGTGTGCCTAGTAGAAGAAAAAGTAGGCCCAAATCTTCATCATATCAGATTAGGTCCTGACTTCCTTAACCAGACTCCTAAAGCATGAGAAATAAAATTGAGAATCAATAAATGGGATGGATTCAAACTAAAAAGTTTTTCTCAGCAAAGGAAATAATCGATAATGTGAAGAGACAGCCCACAGAGTGGGAGAATATTTTTATTACACACACATCACTTAGAACACTAATTTCCAGGATACATAAACAACTTAACACCAAAAAAACAAATAACCCAATCAGTAATTGGCTAAGGAATTGAACAGACACTTCTCAGAAGAAGATATACAATGGATCAACAAATATATGAAATAATGTTCAACATCTCTAGTAATTAGAGAAATGCAAATCAAAACAACCCTAAGATTTCATCCCACACTAGTCAGAATGGCAATTACTAAGAATATAAGTAACAATAAGTGCTGGCAAGGATGTGGGGGAAAGGGACACTCATACATTGCTGGTGGGACTGCAAATTGGTGCAACCAATCTGGAAAGCAGTATGGAGATTCCTTAGAAAACTTGCAATGGAACCACCATTTGACCCAGCTGTCCCACTCCTTGGTCTACACCCAAAGGACTTAAAATCAGCATACTACAGTGACGCAGCCACTTCAGCGTTTATAGCAGTGGAACCAACCTAGATGCCCTTCAATAGATGAATGAATAAAGAAACTGTGGTACATATACACAAGGGAATATTGCTAATCACTAAAAGAAAATAAAATTATGGGATTTGCAGGTAAATGGATGGAGTTAGAGAACATCATGCTAAGCAAAGTAAGCCAGTCGCCAAAAAACAACGGCTGAATGTTCTCTCTGTTAAGTGGATGCTGATTTATAATGGGGCGTGGAAAGAATGGAGGAACTTTGGATAGGGCAAAGGGGAAAGGTAGAGGGTGTAGGGGGAGGAAAGACGGTGGAATGAGATGGACATCACTGCCCTAGGTGCACGTATGGTTGTACAAATGGTGCGACTCTACATCGTGTACAACCAGAGAAACGAAAAACTGGGATCCATTTGTGTACAATGAATTCCAACTCACTCTGCTGTCCTGTATACTTAATTAGAACAAATTTTAAAAATTCTTAAAAGAAGAATTCGGGCCTTGGCGTCCTGGGGGCAGTATTCTGCCTCCGTTGGTTCCCTCAAATATTCTCATTCTCAAGATTTTAAGATTAAAATCTAATGTAGCTCTTTGATTTTGTTCCACTGAAGATTACTATTAATAACATCAACCAAATATTTAGATAAAATGAATATTGAGATATGGGGCTCCCCATCTAGCACCATCTGAGCTATTTGTTGTGTGATCTCACCTGGGACTTTAGATTATTATTAAACCATCAAAGCTCCCAACACTCCCCTTCATGCCAGAGGCAGAGTGTAAGTCACTATCACCATCATGTATTCACTCAACCACCTTAGTTGGATGTCCAGCCTGAGGCAGCTCTGCTCCCAGGGCCCAGGATTAATCCAGGGAGGAAGGTTCTGGCCTGGGGAGGCTGCTAGGTAACATTGATAGTTTTGATGTCAACTAGTATGCCCAGAGAGCTGATTAAACTTTGTTTCTGGTTGAGTCTGTGAGGGTGTTTCTGAACGTGACCAGCATTTGAGCTGATGGATTCCTGTGTAGACCCCTCCTCTTCATGGGTGGGCCTCATCGGGTCTGCTGAGGACATGAATAGAACTAAATGGCTTAGGAGGGAAGAATTTGCCCCTGATCTCCTGCTGCCTTCTCAGGCTGGCCTCCAGTTTCCCGCTAGGCGCTGGGATTCATGTCCTCAGCTGTGCTGGACTGCAGCTTGCAGACTCCACTGGAGTCCCACCTGTCTCTCCTGGGCCTCCAGATCACAAAAGGCAGATCATGGAGCTTCTTATCTTCTACAATTATGCAAACAAATTCCTCTAAGTCTTCCTGAGATGGACACGTAGGTACATTGTATATGTTAGATGTATACAATACTTTCATGTATTTTTGAACAAATACCCTGTGATTTCAGTGTCCCTGGAGAGTCTAGCATGGCCATGAATGTACTGGACCAGGACATTCTAGCTGGGCCTTCTTGGGGGTTGCTAAGGACTCTGGGAAAAAGCAGAGTAGAGCACAGAGACCAGGAATGAGGGGACCAGAGTGCAGCTGGGAAGGAGGTGTCCTCGCAAGGAGGCTGCGCCGGCAGCGCTGGGCCAGATGCTGTAAGGAGGAAGGTGGTCTGCAGTCCCTCGGACGGTACTCGTTCAGAAGGCAGCCGTTTCCCACATATCAGAATACTTGGTTGGTTTCATTAGCAGTCAACTTCAGTAGCATGAAGGTCCAAGGGGCTATATAAATTTTAATCTTAAAATAAAATTATGAGGATGAGAATAACTTCAGGGGCTTGCAGTGGGTGGGTGCCCGTCCCAGCAAATCAAGGAGTCCCGTGCAGCTGGTGTAGGGTGAACGTGTGTGAGTGAAGGGAGGAACTCCAGGGAGCCATGGGGGCGTACCTCGGTCCCCTCCACCCTGCTGCTGCCCTGGGAGTTGAACTGCACCAGCCACAGTGGCTCTCGCTGGACCCTGGCTTCTTTCTGGGTTGCTGCTCTTCCAGCTCATGCCCTGCAAAGCCACTCAGCCTCGCTGCCAGTGCCCTCCCAAGGGGGCGCTGGCTCCCCAGGGCAGCTCTCTCCACCAGCCCTCCCCTCAGGCCTGGTGTCCGCCTTCCTGGCTAGCCCAGCTGTTGCCCCACTTCCGACCTCACTGTTCACACCTTCTTCTATAAAGAGCCCTTTTATTAAACTTTCCTCAAGTTATTCTAATGTAGGTTGGCCTCCATGTCTTGCTGGGACCCTAAGTGATACAGGATCCTACACGGAGTACAGGTTATTATAGGACTCAGAGGACATGTCCTCTGAGTAATGAGTGGATGTTGTGTCCCTGTGAGCACACTTGACAGATCCTATGTTTCCTAAAGCTAACTCTCAGGGAAGAGGCCCTGAGATGCTCACGGGCGTCGCTGAAGGAAGGAGCAGATGAGGGCTGGGTTTCTGGGATCAGTTGCAGCCTTCCAGTTACCAACTTGCTAATTCCTTCAGTTAAACCACTGCTGTTGAGTCTCACCTAAACTCATCCCAGGCGAGGCGCTGAGGAGTACAAAATAAACAAGACACAGCCCTTGCCCCCTCCCGAATTTGTGTTCAGTTCAAGCATGCGGAAGGAAAAGCACCCAGTGGGACTGGCTTGAATTTTGCTACATCCCTTTGATTCTCTCAAGCCTCATCTGGCTGCTGATATTGAAGCCAGGTGCCTCCAGGAGAGAGCTGAAGCCTGCTCCAGATGTTCTTGTCAATTTTGGCAGCAATGGTATTTTCATCCAATTTGAACATATTTTTCTTGATTAATACAAGAAGCCCTAAGTAGAGATTCTTAAAATTTACTTAACAGCTGCGCAATCTGGTAAGATAAGATCATGGGCAGAATATGCTTATTTCAAATGCAGAGATTTTCTGCCCTCCTCCCATTTGCCTCTTATGTGACGTTTGATAAGGTTTAAAGCTTTGGATTTTAAACTCTTAGCTTCTCCTGCCACTGACAGGGCGTGACAGGAATGCAGTCAGAAATGTATGGAGTGTGCTGGGAAATGAGGGGCACAGAACCTTCGCCAGTGATTCGCGGGGGATTTGCATCGGGTAAAGGGGTGCTCACAGTGCGGGGGGGCACTGCTAGGAACAAGTCCTGCTGAGTTTGTGTTCAGAGCAGGCCCCAGCCTCACCCTGCGCTGCCTTCTAAAGCAGGAGCAAGGTGACGGGGCTATATGCCAAGGAACTTTGTGGAAAGCAAATGAGTGTCTGTAGGTAATAAAGTAGAATTTGAACCTAAATTATTAAATCCATATATGTCTGCTTAACTATCGCAGGGTGAAACCCGGGGTCCAGCAATGGTCAGTTCATTCACCAGCGAGAACCGACCCCTTGAACACCCCTGAGCACCCGCATCACTTACATGGGCAATGGCAGAGAAGTGACAACTTCAGGCCCCATTTGGGACTGCATTTCTGTTTGGCTGATTCATTTAACAGTGCAAAGAAATCAAGTGAACTTCTGCGACGTTGTTTTCAGAAATAAAAATAACACCACTGATGTTGAACCCGTGCCCCCTTGACTCTTACATTCTTCAAGGGCTTCATGCCCTGAAAAGAGAAAGGACTCTAGTTAATTATTCCTCAAATTCATCTGTGAAGTGGGTATATTTCCCTGCAAATTTAATGGGGTAAGTTCATTAAAGTTTATGTATTTAGAAAACAAAATAAGCAGGAAAATCCAGTATGCATTTAACTTTATTTTTCATCAAATATTACACTCTGTCCTAGTTCTTGATGGCTGAGTTCTAATTCTGAGATGCTGGTCAATAAACTAAACTCAAATTCTATGAAAATGAGAAAAGAAAAGAAAAGAAAATGTGTTAAGCTTGGGTAGGTCAGAAGAGGACTGAAAAAATAGAACACATTCAATAAATCATTCACATATAAAACTTTTAAAAATAAGTACAATATAAAGTGATTATTAAGTAAAAAGTATCATGTAAATGAATCACTTCTAGAAATAGATTATTGCACCAATAGTGAATTACAAAGAACTGAAAAAAGAACAGTAAAAATATCTTTGCATGTGAAATCATGATAATACCACTAAGCCATGATTATTTTTTTTCAAATTTGACAGTTAATCTAATGAAAAATAACACAGAACTCTTTAAAATGGGTCAGGGAGAAAAAACAGGAGGTGAGTGTGAGTTTTGCGGTCTCATTGCCAGGGTGTCCCCCAGGGGGTGGGGGGTGGGCAAGGAAGGCACAGCTTGGGCGTCTCCCTAGGTGCTTGCTCACAGGGAAGAGACACCCTGGGAACCACCCGCTGGGATGCAGCTGGCCCAGTGTGCGTCACGCGAAAGCTCCCTCCAACAGGACGACTGTTGCCCAGTCAGGGACAGCACCAGGATGGACCACTGCACCTTTGAAATGGAACACCAATGCTGT
>CM053405.1:2756216-2858716 GCA_028644305.1 Xerus rutilus
TCAAAAAACTTAATACCAAAAAAACTAACAACTCAATCAATAAATGGGCCAAAGAGCTGAACACAAACTTCACAGAAGAAGATATACAATCCATCAACAGACATATGAAAAAATGTTCAACATCTCTAGCAATCAGAGAAATGCAAATCAAAACTACCCTAAGATTTCATCTCACGCCAGTCAGAATGGCAATTATCAAGAATACAAACAACGATAAGTGTTGGCGAGGTTGTGGGGAAAAAGGCACGCTCATACATTGCTGGTGGAACTGCAAATTGGTACAACCAATCTGGAAAGCAGTATGGAGATTCCTTAGAAAACTTGGAATGGAACCACCATTTGAGCCTGCTATACCACTCCTTGGTCTATACCCAGAAGACTTAAAAACAGCAAACTACAGTGCTGCAGCCATTTCAATGTTTATAGCAGCTCAATTCACAGAAGCTAAACTGTGAAACCAACCTAGATGCCCTTCGATAGATGACTGGATAAAGAAACTGTGGTATATATACACAATATATATTCTCTCAGCAATAAGAGAGAATAAAATTATGGCAGGTAAATGGAAGGAGTTGGAGAATATCATGCTAAGTGAAGTAAGCCAATCCCAGAAAACCAAATGCTGAATGTACACATTGATTAGTGGATGCTAATCCGTAATGTGGGGAAGGACATGGGAACAATGGAGGAACTCTGTTCACAGGGGTGTAAGGGGGCATGGGGACAGTAAAGGTGGTGGCATATGATGGTTATCATAGCCCTAACTTTGTGTATGATGCATATATGTTGTGATTCTATACAACTTACAACTAGAGAATTTATATGTTATCCTCTATCCATGTACAATGAATCAAATTGCACTCTGTTATCATGTAAGCCTAAATAGAACAAATAAATTAAATATGAATAAAGTAATATGCTACTTTTTGAAAAGCTTACTTGGAAGATAAAAACCTCACAATTTGTTGTTATGGTGCTGGGGATTGAATCCACGGATGCTTAACCACTGACCCACATCTCCACCCCTTTTTTATATGTTATTTAGAAACAGGGTCTCACTGAATTGTTCACAATCTTGCTAAGTTGGTAAGGCTGGCTTTGAATTCATGATCCTCCTGCCTCAGCCTCCCAAACTGACCTTGCGAATGTTTAAACAAATGTGTTACCAAAATCAGACAGAAGTTAGATCTAAGAATGATGGCCCCAACCTACGACTCACTGGGCAGCATTGTGTCACATGGTAGGTCAAGGATAGCTTTGTGGAGACACTGTAGTTATGCTGATGTCCTCCTGAAGCCGTCAGACTGGTTTTCCTTGTCACCCTCTTCCGAGTCATTGTGTCAGCAACCTGCCTGGGGAACCTCTAGCTCAGCTCTAGAAGGGCATCTGCCTAGGAGGAGGGCCCTGGGAAAACTGAGGGACAGATTGGGAGAGGCCATGTGTGGACAGAGGCAGGGATCAAGCTGCAAGGCGAGCCGTGGAAGGCAGAGGCCTGGACAGCCAGCAGAGGGAGGCAGCCTGGGCGTGTCCGAGTCGCTCATCTTTCCCCACTGGAACAAACATCTGAGAATCTTCTTAAAAAGAGGAACACTCTATTTTGGCTCATGGTGTCAGAGGGCTCAGTCCACAGCCAGTTGGCAGCCTCATTTTCAGGCCTGCGCTGAAGCAGAGCATCCTGGAGGGGTCATGCGGCAAAGGAAAGGAAGCAAGAGGGAGACAGGGAGGGCTGGGCTCTCCCATCCCTGGGAGCCCTCATGCCTCTCCTCACTTCCTCTGCTAGGGTCCCCCTCCTAAATGTTCCACCACCTCCCAGTAGCTCCAAGCTGAGGACCAAGCCTTCAGCCATGGGTCTTTGGGACACTTCGAAATCAAACTAGCCGGTATTCATCTTTCAGAGTCTCCAGGAGGAATCAGCCCTGCTGACACCTGGACTCAGACTTCTGGCCTCAACGACAGGGAGTAAGTGCGCCGATTCCAGCTGCGCAGTGCATTGTGCCCCTGCGGGACACCGACACCATGGCCCAGGGAGTTTCTCATCTTCTGGCTCCTCAGGACAGCAGTGCCTGCCACCAGGAAGGGATGACATCACTCGCTGGGATCCCAGATGGAGGCCTCAGCCTAGAGGGATCAGATGGAAATGGAGAATGGAATTCCAGGAACCCAAGCAGCAAATGGTTTGATGGGGAAAGAAATGGGGGAAGCCTGTGCTCCCTGGAGAAGCTGCCTTGGAACAGCATCAGAGGAAAGCAGGAGAGAAAGTGTCCTTGTAAGTTGGAAAGTAAGTCAGCAACCTTGTATGTCACGTGTGAGTTTTGTAAAATGTTATGTTTAATTCAATGTTCAAAGAAGAAATGGGGAAATTAAGATTCCTCTTGCTCTAAAATCACAAATAGTTTATTTCCAGGCACTTTTTAAAAATTATCTTATAGTAAGAGAAGATTTCTAGAAATGATGCGTATGAAGTTATTTTTACTTCTATTCTAATAAAAGCACAACTAATCTAACCCTGTGACTAAGATGGGGAGCTACTGAACATGCCAAGTGTCCTTGGAGAATGAAGCAGATTTTATGTGCTACATCGATGCTGTTAAAACATCATCACATACTGAGCACGACTCCTTTGTATTTCACAGTGCTTTTTAAAGAATTAATGTAAATTGGAATGATATTGATGAGAGTCCTTTTGGCCTGAGTTTGTATTCAGAAATCTCTTTCCTAATGCTGATTTTCCCCCTGATTAATGTGCAAAGTGTGGAATTCACAAGCTCCTCTCCTTCCCTCAAATCCCGCCTGTCAGAAAGGGGAAACGAAGGCTCCCTTGCCTTATCTGCATTCTGCTTCTGACTTCCAAGAGATGTCCAGAGGATAAAGCCATCACACATGTGAAATTCTAGGAGCCTCTCAGAAGAAATGTAATTTGCCTACTTAGAAGGTTTACTGGGAGGATAAAGGGAAAGCAGATTCCTGTGAAGTGAGTGAGATTCTGGGAAGAAAGACAGTGTGTCCATTCGGTGCCTCTCATCCTGGCCATTGATGTCCAGGAAAGCCAATTACAGCATGTCCACCCTTTTTTTAAAGCACTGAGGAAAGGCCTTCCCTTCAGATGTGCAGTTTGTTCTCTTATTCCTCTGGTTAGTGGTAGCGTTGAATTTCAGGTGGAAACAGAGGTGGTTGGACAGGATTTAGCTGTGGACGTAAGCACTGCAGCCATAGTTTGTTGGTGAGGGCCGTCTCAAGGTTGAAGCAGATAAAAGCAGAAGCTCACTCATTTGGGATGTGGCTGTCAAACTTGTCGCCTGTGTGCCCTGCTGGGCTCTCTTCAGGGTGGCGCAAGCTTCTGCATCATGCTAGACCTGTCTGCTCCCAAGGACTTGCTCTGTCCAGAGCAGAGGCAGCTCTTGCTCTGGCTTCTGGGTCATACCCCAGCATGGCTTCTGCCTGACCCTGAGTCTTCGGCTGCTTCTTGATCAATCTCAGCCTGATGGCCCAGTTCTGCCTGCCTTTTCTGTTTCACTTTTCATTCAACCAAGTCAGGAACATCATTTTATGCGTGTTTCCTTCCAAAGGTGATCCAAAGGCCTGTCCAGTCTCCAGATGTGACAGGAAATGCTCAGCTTCTCTCCTGGGTGGCTGATGGTGCCCCCAGCTCTCTGTTCCACAGGTGCTCTGTTTGATCCAGCTACAGACCAGCTCCACTTCTTAGGGGAGCTCAGGACGGCACAGAAGGCTGCCTGACTAGTCCACCCCAGGGGTGGCTCTGGTGGACTCCCTCACACTGTCACATTGCATGCCTTGGTGGAACACTGGCCGCAGGGTTGTTCCAGGATGTAGTCAACTAATTGTTTTAAATAAACTTCAAAATTTATAGAAATTAGGTCACAGGAGAAGTCCCGAAGGATGGGGCACTGTTGAAGGCTCTGCTCCCCTCATAGCGCAGACCCAAGACGTGAGTTTTGCTACTCTTCTTATTTGGATTGTGGAGATACAAACAAACAAACTCTTGAGAAGTTTCCAGCCTCAACTCTAATAAGCTGGAGCTACATTCTATCCATGTAATGGATAACCAAAGGTGGGAAATAATCATGGAGAGAAAAATGGTAGAATGTGCACATCACTTACCTATAAACTTGGGAAACTCTTCTGTATTCTCAGTGAATTTCTTAGTGTCACTGGACTGGACACAATCTCTTTCCCTTTCCCTCTTTCTGTCAGATTTTGGGCCTCTTTTCTGGAGGGCCAGGGACGAGGGCCAGGGACAAGGCCTGCAGCCTGCTTAAGCAGCCAGGGTGCTGTCCTGGCTCCCCCCAGGGCTTTCAGAGCCTGTCAGAGGGAGCCTGGCCGAGCAGCAGAGGGTGAAGCCGCTCTTCATAGTCAGGAAGGTCGTGGATTAGATTCACATCCTGGATATACCAGGGGCATGTCTGGCCAATTGTTTCGACTATACATGCTTTAATTCTGTCAACTCTCAATAGAGTACGGTCACATGTAACTGAGCTCTTGGAGTTACTAAGCAAACAGGGACCGGATACATCTAATGCCACACCCAACACGTGACTGGCCCAGTGTGATGGGCTTAGGCATTTCCATCTTGCTGTAACACATTTTTCTCATTCGAATTACAGTTAATTGTCCCTCTGTCTGGATTATTTTTATGAGATGAGTAGGACTCCTTGGAGCTGAGGACTGTGACTTGTTCACCTCTGTGTTTGCCCAAGAGCACGATCTTGGCTGTGTGCATGATGCGGGTTTGTCCAGCATCAGGGAAGAGGGCGAGAGAACTGAAGGGGCAGGAAGGCTGTGACCTGGCCCCCACCTTGGGAAGATCTTGTCCCTGACAAAGAGCCTTGGTGATTAATGTGCCACAGTTCATCTGGAGTCTGCTGAGTGTGTGAGAAGGACTGGTAGTTTGCACACGTAGCAGCTTTATTTCATTAGCCAGGAAAGCAATTGGCTCCAGCTTCCCGCTCCTAAATGAGTTCAAAACTCTTTCCTAAACTTATTTTTTCTTCTTCTTCTTAAAGTTACATTGTTTCTGACTTGTCCTTCAGAACTCCTGATTTAATGTGCCACCTATCAATCACTGCACATGTTAGTGGCCATTAGCAAATGAGAGCTAGTGACTGAGAGAGATGGGACCTAGTAAGCATCAAGAAGATGGGTCTTATCTTTGATGCATAGCATATCTGTATGTCAGAGAGCTCTTCCTCTATAAACAGTCCTCTACAAACTCCTTGGCTTAAGCAAGGGTCAGTGCATCTTTGCCCTGCATGTGTGTATAGGCTGGGAGCTGTGTGTAGGCTGGGCTCAGCTGGGTGGATCAGATGGGCTGGGTTGGGCTTGCCCTGGGTGTTTGATCTCCAGTCTGCTTCAGATGCGCGTACCACAAGGTTGGCTGATGAGGCAGTAAAGATGAATGAGATGGTTTTTAGAATGACGTTGGCATGCACTTGAATTGACTGCATGAGATCCTGTTGACTCAGGTAAGTCACATGGCTGTTCACAGAACCAAGGAGGCACAGGCAAAACTGTCCACCATGGAATCAGGGGGAAGCATCTGGCCACCCCAAAGCACATAGACTAGGGACGTGAGAGGAGAGAAGAAGAATGGCTATTTCTAAACAATGATCCACTCTCCTGTGTGTTCAGGGACTCTACTGTACGATTTAAATGCCGAACCCCATCAGCCGTGAGCATCAACAATGAAAGAAAAAGACCAGCGCACCTGAGGGCTGCTTTCAGCAGGAGAAGAAATGAGCACACCAACAGAATTTTCTACTTTGGCTTCTTTTTTTGTCATGTACCTAGGAGACATTCAGACTTCTTTTCTTCATAAAAAAAAAAGAAGCTATAATTCCATATAATTTCTACTTTTTTCCATGTAGATGTTTTACTCTTTTTTATTGAAATTTTTTATTTGAAGATAATGTTCAATGGACTTGTGTTTTAAAGAGGCGATTAAGTCCTTTAATAGGTCAATGTTGAAGCAGATTCATTGAATCTTGATTCAGACATTGTGAGCGAGCTGGGGAGTTGTGTACCACAAGGTTGGATTAATGTACATTGATTTGTCCAGGGTTATTTGTTTAGATAACAGAGGTAATAGCAGGAGGGCTGGGGTCTTGGAGCTGGAGCTCTGAGATGGCCCTTCCTGTCATCGTGTTCAAGGCAAGTTCACATCAGGGCACACTCTATTTGGGCAGAAAAATTCAATTAGGATAATTCTGTGGACAGAAGACTCCCAGTGGGGATCAAGAGGGAACATGGAGATCCACTGTCTTAACCTAGCTTATGCCAACAAATGAGTATTTTCCGTCCTGTATGAGGCAGACTCTCTTATGTATGTGTGTGAGTGAGGGAGTATGTGTGTGTTTTGGTATATTAATACAATACAGCTCATGAACCAAAGTTAGTTTTATTCTTATCCTTTATCTCTTCTATTTTGTGCGTGTTTCTTCCAACTTGGAAAATGGCAAACTGTGTTTCCTCTGGGGACCTTTCAGCATCTCAGCATGTATGTCTTCATGTCCTTCTGCTTTACTCAGAGTTTTCACCACTGTGTCCAAAAGACGTGAAAAGAACAATATCAGAAGAACAAACTTTAGCTGGGGATCCTGGTTTCAAAGGCTCAGTCCATAGTCAGCCAACTCCATAGCTCTGGACCTGAGGCAAGGCAGAACATCATGGTGGCACAGTGTGGAGGAGGAAAGCTGCTCAGGACATGGCACAAGGAATCAGAGAGCTCCAGTTGCCAGGGACAAAATGTAAACCCTAAAGGCACACCCCCAGTGACCCACCTGCCTACTGTATCACCCAGTTAATCCACTGATGAAGCCACGCCTCTCATGATCTAATCTTTTTACCCCTGAATGTTCTGGCATTGTCCACACGGGAGCTTCAAGGGGATGCTTCATTTCTAGCACCTACATTCAGACATGAGTCTGCTCATGTCATCCCAGACCTCATCATGGACCTGGAGGCCTATTATCTCTCTGTGACTGATGTGGGCAATTGGCTTGCTTTTCATGTTTGATAATTGATAATTACATGTGTACACAACTACCTAAAGTCCAAGTCAACACATTTAAAAGTACATATTCACACACAGACAGGTGAATTGTAAATCCAAAATACATTGGAAAATTAAAAAATGTATGTTTGTGTTCCAACATGTGTATTTCCTGGCAAGAGGAAACTAGCAGCCTGTGCTTTAGAACAGGTTCTGGAGGTAGACAGGGGAGAGCAGCAAGCCTGCCATGGTGAAGGACTTTTTTCTCCTGCAATCACTGGTTTTAGAGACGACAGAGCTGCCCCTCCTCTTCAGGGTAACAAATAGAATCATTGATTAAAACTTCACAAATAAATAAAGCCTCTAACTAAGCGTTCTGGAGGCTTTTTATTCTGTCCTTTTGACTCAACGTCAGTCACAATGAAAGAATACTCAGCAACAATCTGAGACTGCCTTGAAGGGAGATAAGTTACACAGGAGTTCTCAGCATTTCACCAGGATACTGAAGCATGCCCTCCTCCTGAGACCCAGCAACCTGAGCCCATGGCTGGCTGCCTAAGGCTGCGACTCCTTGCTCCGGATGGGTCCTCGAGGACTCAAAGCTGTCTATCAAGGGCAGTCCAGTCCTCTCCTGTGCATGCTGCCCTTCATTCAGGTGGGTCCTAAACCACTCGGATGGCAATGGTAAGTGTCAGGAAGAATGAGACCGCCAACCAGTTTTGGTATTTGTAAAATTTTTTTGGAAGGATAAAGTCTAGATGGTGCCAACATTAGAATTAGAGACGGGGGCAAGATATATGAGAATAGCCCCTGCCCCTCTGCAGGTGGTAACTTGGCAACCTTGCATTGGGACACTCTCCCTTTCCAGGCCCTTCTTTGACCTGCAGGGCAGGGACATGGTGCTGTTGGATTCTGACTATAGGCGAAGTGGTTGTGTTTTCACTAAAAGCAGAAAATAACATATCCTTTGGGCACATATCAAATGCTGCAGCTTACTGTCACCTGTCAATTATATATCTTGATTGATCCCTCCTAGAACATCAGTGACCTTATATTCTACCTGACCACTCTACAGAGTGCGCACTTGCCTGACTGTGTGTGTGTGTGTGTGTGTGTGTGTGCGTGCACATGTGCATTTGCAGGGCCATCTCCGCTCTGCTCCTGAGTCATCCATCCCTCACTCTGCACAGACACTGTTGTGTGTGTGTGTGTCCGTGTGTGTGTGCACACGTGTGTTTGTGGGGCCATCTGCTGTGCTCCTGAGTCATCCATCCAGACAGTCCCAAGGTATGTGCCTGGACACTGTAGCAGCTGAGCCACACGAGGATCTCTTGGTCACAAGCCCCTTGTCTCCTGCTTCTGCCTCTCCGTGACACTGAGGGAGCAAGTTTGACAGGCACTGTCTCTGAGAACCTCTATTAATTTCTCGGGGCACGGCTATAAGGTGTACGAGTGATGAAAACTCTCCAAGGCCTCAGGGTGACTGGTGAGCAATAGTGCACAGGCTTGGCAGGTTTCTGGAATTTCAAACTGTCTGTGAATGTAGTCCTTTCTATCCTCAGGGAGAGGCCTGGTGTCTAGTTGAGGATCGTTTTTAACCTCCAAGGTACAATTTTTCCCCTTCCCTTCTAGCAGGGCCTTGGTCTTGACCTTTTGCCTACAATTGCCTAGGAACTAACTGCATCATTGAGTGTTCAGAAACACTTTGTGGGGCAGGGCTGGCTGAACTGGACAGGGACTAGTGGGCCAGCAGGGACAGCAGCAACAGGAAAGACTGCAGGGCAGAAGCAGAGTGGACTGGAGCAGATATGCTAGCTGGCTGGGAGCTGAGTGTGGTGGAGGGTCCTGCATTGAGATGGCAAAGGACCTGGCATTCTTTCTCCAGAGTCTGTATTACCCAAGGAGCATTAAACCAGAGTGAGCTTGATGGCAAGAATCCCAAAGGCGTTTGGTCTCCCGACGGCAGCATGACACTCCAAGCAATGTAGTGCTCAGCAAGTGTTCTTCCCATTGTGGGCACATCCCAGGTCCAGGGTGAGCAGGGCACATATTCCTCTGTTCCAAGGACCCATGTTAATCATGACCAGCAGCACATTTCAGCTCCCCATTGGGGAGCAGTTGCTCCTCTTGCCGACCTTGTCAGGTGTGGAGGACGAGGGCAATCTTGCAGGTGACAGCTTTGAGGATGTCTAGGCAGAAGACATTAGAGCTCGTGGGCTTTAATCACAGTTTTCTCAGTAAGCAGCAAGATGTGATCAGAGCTTATTTTTCTCCCTTTTAAACAACACCTGATATTCTAATCACACTTAGGAGGGAGTCCACAGGTAGAGAGCTGGCAGTGCCTTCTGAGGGTTTTCTGGAGCTGGAACACAGCTCAGTGACTTGGATTCCTACTGTCTGCTGACCAAGCAATTCTCTAAGTGAGTGCAAGGAGTGCCCAAGGTAACCCAGCTGAAGGGTCCTTTGACAGGTCTCTAGTTGCCCTTGTTTTGAAGCCAGTAACTTCAAGGGGAATAACAGCCATGGTTAACCTAGGGAAAGCAAAATTCTCTCACAAGATGAGAGCAGATATCCAACCTCACAATCATGACTGAGCACCAGATACCTGAGCATCCTGTGGGTTATGTGACCATTGGGGACCTGGCCAAGAGTGTCTGCCCCAATCTCTAAGAGTGGTGCCAGGACAGGTGTATTCAAATACCATACCACATTAGTAGGTGCTCTCTGATAACCCTTCATTGCATTTATGACATGTAAATTTCTTTCAGTGATTTCAAATTGAAGCATGTCATGTTCAAATGGCTAAGTACATAACAGCCCAGAAGATTATCTAGAAGACAGTCATCACTCTCCACTCTGTCACGGCAGGACACCTGGTACCTGGGTCAGAAGGTAAACAACCAGAAAGTTGTCTTTTTGGATCTGTGGGTTCTGCTATCACACTAAAACTTAATTATTTATCCTTGTTTACTATAGCTTTTAAAAATACAATATGGTTGTTTTAAAACCAACATCTTTTTGTGAACAAAATAATCACAAAAGATAAAACATTACATCTTAAAAACATCATTGTGGTTTCAGGCAAAGCTCAGTGTAGAGCATTTGCCTAGCATGTGCAAGACTTCGGTTCCTTCCTCAGCATTATAAATAAAATTAAAAAAATAAAATATCATTTTGAGCGCTTATTAGTCTTAAGGAGAAAAAATGATTTTTAATTAATTAAAATTTCCTGTTTAGAATAAAATGTTTAAATCAATCTTATCAATCAAGGATCTTAATGCTAATAAACATTAATAGACAAACTGACTATTTTAACTGACAATACCAAAATTAAGTACATTACTTAAATTTTTGATGTAAATATATTACCTTAAAAAAGATTCATTTTAGTTCATTTAGAAGTAGATTTAGATTTCCTCTGTTAAAACACAGTGACCAGCTGGGCACAGTGGTGTGTGCCTGTAATGCCGGTGACTCAGGAGGCTGAAGCAGGAGGCTCAAAAGTTCAAAGCCAGCCTCAGCCACTTAGCAAGGCTCTAAGCAACATAGTGAGACCCTGGCTCAAAATAAAAAATAAAAAAACGGGGTTGGGGATGTGGCTCAGTGGTGAAGAACCCCTGGGTTCAATCCCCAATACCAAAATAAATGAATAAATAAATACATACATGAGTAAATTAATCCACATAGTAACCTGTAACCATGTGTATTAGTTGTAGTAAACTAGTAAAAGCCTTTTAAAAAGTCATGTCTATTCTTTAATGCCAATGAGTCTTTAAACCAGCTGACAGCATTTTCACAGACTTCTCATCATTTATAATATGGAAAGGTTGGCACGGGGCATGGCATCTTCTTGTGTGCACTGCCCACGTCATCGGATATGCCATACTTTACAGCGCAACCTGGATTATTTTGTGCACTTCCACTTCTGTAATTAAATCTGTATAGTAAAAACAAATGACCAGGAAATTTTTCATGTGGCTTTAAGGACAAAATACATAAGCAATCACAAGGCTCTGGTATGGGAGGGTTGGGTCATGTCCCACTTTACCCCAGTCCTGAGGCCACTATCGTTCTGATGTGCTCTGTGAGCCTATTGAAACACTCTGTCCTCACTTCCCGCACGAGCAGTTGTCATTCCAGTGGCACCAATGACACCGACTCCAGCTCAGCAGGTGCAGGGGACCAACACGGTTACTCAGGGCTTTGTCAGCCATTTGCTGGAGTTCCAAGAAGTCCTAGCCAAGATGAGGAGGCTGCCACCTCTGTTCCTGCTTGACTTGTCTCCTGGGTTGGTCCTGGAAGGTCAGACACACGACACATCTGTCCTTCCCATGCACCAGGATACAGACTCTGAGTGTGAAGTTCAGGTCACTGGAAGCTTTTTAAAAAGTAATTTTTTACAAAGTTGCAACTAATATGGCCTTTGAAATAGCGAGGTTTTCTGCTCTTGGTGACAAGCGCTCTCTGCACCCCCTGGCTAACCCAGGTGAAGCTCCTGCTACCACTGTGGCTTGTGTCCTGTTGCACCCCATTCCTAAGAGGGCAGGCCCGGGTGCACAGGGGTGCGTTGATTTGCTCCAGATGGAGCAAAGTGAGTGGAAGTCACCAATGGGACATAGGTGATCTGGCTCCAGGATCCCTTCACTCTGTCTCCCAAACAGACGCACTAAAAGAATAATGATGTCAAGCCAGGCGCGGTGGCTCAAGCCTGTAATCCCAGCATTTAGGGAGGCTGAGACAGGAGGATTGCGAATTCAAAGCCAGCCTCAGCAAGGGCGAGGTGCTAAGCAACTCAGTGAGACCCTGTCTCTACATAAAACACAAAAATAGGGCTGGGGGTGTGGCTCAGTGGTTGAGTGCCCCTGGGTTCAATTTCCAGTACCAAAAAAAAAAAAAGAAAAAAGAATAATGATGTCAAAGATCCATTTTCAGAAATGAAATCAGTACTCTGAAGCTGAGAAACAATTGTATCAATATTTCAAAATGGATAATAATGGGAAATTGGTCCATGTCCTCTCTTATGGTTTTTGACACAGGAATAGACACTTGTATGTGGTTAGTGAGCAGACTTCACCTCAAACATCTCGATCATTATTGACTAGAGTAACAGGAGGCATTTGAAGGTAATATTGGTCTGGTTAAGTACATAAATGTTTGGATGCAGAGAAAATATCTTCCCAAATTCACAAGCGTGAGCTGTCATAAAAAGATTTCCTAGGTCATTTCATAAATACTTATTTGGAAAATTATAGAGGAACAGAAAATAATTAAAATCCAATTCATTACCACATTTAATATGCAGTATTGTTGATGAATATTCACCCTTTGAAATTAGCATAGAAAATCTGAAAATGCATTAGTCTGACCATACAATGCTGTGTTAATATTCAGTGGTATGAAGGATGTCACAATGCCTCTCCATTCAGAGTCAGAACATCCAGGTAATGAAACCGTGTGATGGTCATAAGTGTGAAGGTTAAGATGATTGGACTTCTGGGGTGTAGGTTGGTTTGATAGCTTTCATTAGCATTTCCCGAGAGGAGCACCAACTCAAGCTAAAATCTTTCCACCAGCTGTTGGAATATTTCCCTGCAAGTTGTTGTTCAGGGCACCCTCGCTGCCTGCCTTTCTCTAGCTCTTCCTCACAGCCAGACACTGGGGCTGAGCCCAAGATCCAGCAAGCCCAGGCTCCAGTCTCAGCTGCTGGACTGCATGGCCACCTGCCCCTCAGCCTCCAGCATTAGGCAGTCAGTCCCATGCAGCTCAGTCCCTACAGCAATCATGCATCTGTTTATCCAAATGTAACGCATCCCTCTCCTAGTGCGGACCTAACATGGATGGGATGTTATGAGCAGAGAAACCAAGGAAGTCATCTAGTTAAATATGGTTATTTAAATCTTCAAATCCTTCCATAGTCAATGGGACAACCAGATGAGTTTATAAAGAAGAGTTCACACACACACACACACACACACACACTCATCCAGAGCAGCACAGGGAGCTGTCTTGTTCTATCCCTGCACTCTTTGAATGCACTAGGCCTCTGCTGCGGCTCCATAATTGAGTTATAGCCATCATCCATATATTAGATTCCAGCCTGAGCCATGGCAAGTCTAAGTAATAGATTGAAAAATACAATTATTGCTTACCTACAGAATTCTTTTGCTTGGGAGGTAAGGCATATATATCAGAAAAGTTGTTGTGTTTTTTTCCCCAGGCCTATTCAATAAATGAACGTTACACCAGGATTCTTACACAGAGTATCTCTGAAATGGGTTTTGTATTGATTTTTGCAACTACCCTGTTAGATGACGTTATCCCTTAGTGTGTCAGGTTTAGACTGGTCCGCCCGGAGCAGGTCATCGAGGTGATAACTGTCATTTGGAGGACAGAAAAGCAATCATAGCTTTTTCATTACTTACTGTTTTCCCCCTGCGAGTGTGGGATCATTTGACATATTATGGCTTCTGTGATTTAGGCTGCATTTTGAAATTAAGTGCTAGAATATCACGCTGTGGGTTTAGAAAAATCAGCTGGTGTCAAGGAACCACAGACCCTGTGGGTCACTTATATCCTTAATTCTTTTATGGTATTCTTCCAGAGTTATAGGAGAGATTGATTGCTAACTGCAGAAATAAATATACAACTTGGAAAGCAGTGCATGCAAATCAGTACAAATTTAAATTAGTTTCCTCAGTTTGTAAAAACCTTACAGCTGTAGCTAAGGAAAAATACTAGGAAGTAAGGGATTTATTGCAAATATAAACCACATGCATTTAAAAATTGTAATATATAAAGGAACACAAATTTTGAAATTTCACCAATCTCATGAAAGAAATATTTTTTCTAGCAATTGTGGTTGAACTCTGTAACAGGAATGAGGGTGGCAAAAAAAAAAATCCCTAAAAACGAGACCTTCTGAGCAACCATTGCTCAGGGCCATGGAAAAGAATCCAGGGCTGAGCTCACAGTGTAAAGGGTCAGTTCCTGTGGAGCGCTCGCTGCCCAGTGCCCGCCGCCCTCTTGGTGCCACGCTCTGGTCCCTTCAGGTTGCTCCCAGCCCAACCCTGGGCTGGGTTGCTGGGGAGGAGGCTGAGGGACGGGGACACTGCTGCACAGCCATCCATCCATGGTGGCATTACTTAGAAGCACAGGGGAGCTGCTTGATTTCCCTTCACCTATGTGTCTTAAAGTTGTCAAACTCACACTTACTTCTCTCAGAATGCTCCTTGAAGCAGCAGTATACGCAAGTCATCCCCGGGCTGACGCGCCCTCCAGCGCGAGCACCTCCCGATTCCCTTCTCGCCCTTCTCTGATCCCCTGTTTCCTGACAGTCTTGTTTTCCTTTCAGTAAGATCCCCACAAACGTGAAGAGCATCCTCTTTGCAGCTGAGTCCACCAGGAGTCCTCTCTGACACTACCTACTCTTTTCTCCTTGATCTTTCTCCCTCCATCCTGTGGCCAACCATATGACCTCTGGTCTCTGCTCCTACTTCTCTAGCCATTGTTTAAAATACATTGTATGATGATTTTCTTTTCTTTCTTTTTTTTTTCAGTACTGGGGAACTGGCGAATGAGCCCAGAGATGCTCTAGCATTGAGCTAGATACCTATTCCTCTTTCTTTTATTTTTGAAATAGGACCCTACTAAGTTGTTCAGGTTGGCCTCAAACTTAGGATCCTCCTGTCTCAGCCTCCTGACTAGTTGGGATTATGGGAGTGCACCAGTGCACCTGGCTAGTTTTTCATTAAATATTTTATTACCTATCTATCAGAGCACAACACATGACTCCAAAACTTTGCATCCCAAATTGACCAAGTGAGAATCCAAGCAGAGTGTGGCTGGTCCTTGTCCTCACTGTTTCCCATAGCCTGCGCTCAGGGTATCACTGGGCACTGAACAGGGCCAGCTAGGAGAGGGTTGGCTCGCAAGCTAAAGCACTGTGAGTAGAGTCCAGGTGCTTGCTGGTTGCTGGACAGAGGCCGCAGTTCCAGGTGGAAACACTGGCACTTGGGGCTCACCTCATTAAGGTGTCCAAGCCGAGGAGGAAACTGACCAAGATGTGGGCAAAGGAGCAATCTGTGGTGACTCAGTGGGGCGTGTGACAGCCCTTGATGCTGCCACCTCCTGTTGGTTAGGAACAAGTGACAGGTGGGGAGACTACAGGTCAGGAGCATGGGAGGAAGGACCAGGGGAGCCCTTCTTGAAATCACAGAGTGCGAACATCACTGCGCCTGCTGCTGTGGGTCGAGTATCTCTACTGTTCTGGTTGCATCTGGTCACGATCTCTGCTCTCCACTGAGTGGTGACCTAACATTCACTTGGGGTCCTCCTCTGTACAATACTGGGAACCGGTCTAATCCAGGATTTTCATGGCTGCGCAGAGTCCAGAGTCCCTGGTCCCCTCCTGCGCTTCCCGCGGCGGCCCAGACTCCCGAGGTCTGCCACCTGCACGCAGGCCCGCAGCGCAGTGACTTGCCACCCAGGAGCTGTGGCCCAACAGGAGCCATCCTCGGCCACCTTGTTGACCTCATCTTACCACTGTGATCAGCAAATGGAGCTTCTGATTCCAAAGCACCTAAATCCTCTTGTCCCCTCCTTGACACCCAGGGGTGCTGCCTGAGCCAGGTCTCATTCTTTTCCTCTGTGCTCACTCAGTTTTCACTCTAAGGTGTCTCTAGGTCCCCAACCCTGAGGCTGCATTGTCCCAGGGCACTCTCAAAGGAGAGAGTCCTCTTGGGACTCTGCTACGGTGACTCTCGTCAGATGTGAGGTCACCCTCTAGGTACCACCAAGCCCTTGGTCGTCCTGAGGGCACCGTGGGACTGCAGCCCTCCTTCCTTGCGGCACCTTCCCGCGACACCTCCCCCAGCCAGAGGAACCACTTGAGCCCTCCAGAGGCCGTGTCATCGCACATATTTGCACAAATGTCCTCCTGCCTCTGTGCACCTCCAGAGGCTCTCCAGAGCCTTTTCCTCTGGGACCAGAGCAGGCCCCCTTCCCCTGGGCTTGCGCTCACCAGGGCACCCATGGAACTGAATCTCACCCGTCCTGTCAAATACACCTCATTTTCCTGCTTGCCACACAGGGCCGCGCTTCCGCGCAGTTTAGAGATGTCACTCATTCCCCGCACTGGACACTGGGCACATCGATTTAGTACTAGCACTAGTTTCATTAAAACACAGCCTGCAATGGGCTTTAAGTGAGTGAACGAACGGCCTCGACTGTGCTTTCACCTCACACCTTCCAGAACGCCACCGCCTACTATCCAGGCGGAAGACGATGGCGAGTTTGCCAGATGGGTTCTCTTCATTGAAATAGACGTTGTAGGAGAGAAACGACCCAGAGAGGAGAAAACGATGACCAAGGAAACTAGTTATGCGTGCTGCTGGGGCTATGGGATGTCTGTCTCTCTAAAACTCGTGTGTTGAAATCCTAATCCTCAAAGCGATGAAGTTAGGATGGTAGGCCTTCTGAAAGGAGGAGGAACAGGAAGTGGGGGATATTAGCCAAAAGTTCTTGGTTCTGTCATAAAAGGTGGGTGGGTGCGAGATTCCTACTGGGTAGCATGGTGTCTATGGGTAACAAAAATGTATTGTGTAATTAAAATTTTGCCAACTGGATACATTTTATGTGAAATGTTCTTATTAGGAGATAACACTAAGAGTAAATTAAAAGCTTGGGGGAAATTTTTGGAGGAATAGACTCACAGCATAGAGTGTGACGATGTTTCACAGGTGTATACTAACCTCTCAATTCATCAGTTTGTCAACATTAAATGTATAAAGATTTTGAATGTCAATCATACCTCAATGAATTGATTTAGAAAAAAAGGAGTTTGATGAAATAATTGATGACACAGATTTCAGATGTAAACTACTATGAAGGGAGAGCAGTGAACAGCAATGTTGAGAGATAGAAATTATAATTTTGTTTGAGCCCAGAATTTTTTACCCAATGAAATTGAACATTCTATTCTTTCACAGAGAGAGAATTTGAATGCTTTGGCAATATATATTTAGTTTACAATCTAAGGTATTATATGAGCTTCCTATTGCTATGACAAAAACATGCTCGAGAAAATCAACTTAAAGGAGCTAAGATGTATTTCGGTGCAAATTCAGAGGTGTCAGCCCACAGGTGCTTGGTCTGGTCCTGGTTTGGTCCGTGGCGAGGCAGTACATGATGGCAGAAGAGAGTGCTGAGGAAGATGCTCACTTTACAGTGCAGGAAGCAGAAACGGAGAGCTCACTTTTGTGAGAAGCCCCTTGCCCCAAACGCATTAAGCTATGAATCCATAAATGGATTAACTCATTCAGCAGGTCAGAGCCATGATGATCCAATCACTTCCAGAGACCTAACCCAGCTCTGAATACTGCTTCCTTAGGGACCAAGCCTTTAGCATATTAGCTTTTGGGTTACATTTAAGATCCAAACCATAATATCCAGGCCCTGGGCACCAAAACTTCATCTCCTTTCCATAATGAAAAAGTGGATTTAGCATCTCCAGTAGTGCCCAGTGTCTCCACTGAGTCAGCATTGCTGAAGCATCCCAGCTGAAGCATCCTAGTCCAAAGTCTCCTCTGAGAATCCAGGCAAATTCTTAGCTGTGAACCCCTTTAAAGATAAAATAAAATTGCAGCTGCTAATGTAGAATGGCAGGACGGTGTGATAATGTCCCTTCCAGAAGGAGGAATGCGAGGAACATGGAGGACTTGAACAAAGCAAGATGGAAACACAGTAGTGTAAAGACTAGACGACCAGAAGGAGATGAATTAAGCCGCTCGGCAAAGCTTTATTGAAAATACATGCTCTCAGCCGAATCCTCCCGTCCATCAGAGTGTGTCCAGGAGAATGGCGCTGGGGCTCCAGTGCACAGAGAATTCAAAAGGGCCCAGTCAGGAAGGGGAGGGCTTGGGGGCAGGAAGAGAAGACGAGAGTCCTTCCTGGATAGGCCAGGAAAACCCGCTGATTGGAGGCATGTCTACTGGTGCCCTCAGCGTCTGGCTGGCAGCTCTGCTCCACAGCCGCTGACTGGTTCCCCTGATTGGACATCCTGGACCCTGGCTCGACCTAACAAGTAGGTCAAACTTTATATCTTGCAGCTCCAGTACCCAGGTCCCATGGTGGCGTGGTATGCACCTTGGAAGGCTTGGGCACTCCACACTATGGCCTTGCTAGCACACCAGGGCCTCTCTCTTGGACTGGATCTCCTTGCTGCCTGAAGCTTTCTTGTCATCTCTAACTTCCTGGAGTCTACTGGTGTCCATCTGGCAGCTTTAAACATCACTCACTCAGGGGCTGCTTGCAGAGACTCCAACTGTGCCATGCACTGGTTTTCCTTTGAGATCTTGGTAGAAGTTCCCTGACTGCAGAACTCTAGCATTCTGTATGCCCCCACACCATCAGGTTGTGGATGAAGCCAAAGTCTGCCCCCAGTGGGAGCAAGAGCCAAGCCCTTGTACCAGCCTGAGTACCTGGACAGCTGAGGACAAGAAGTCAATCCTGGGAAACAACATCCTAGGTAGCTCTAGGCAAGCAGGGCAATCTGGAGCTCTCTTCTTAAAACAAAATCTGAGAAACAAGCTTACATTTTTATGCCCTGGAGTCTGCCATGGGTGAGGTAACCAAGATGCCCTGGAGGCACTTTTCCTATTGTCCCAGTGCAAGGTACTGGTTCTCTTCTGAGTGGCTCGAAGCTCTTTAGCAGTTCCGTCCCTCCTTGGCCTCAACCTCACACACACTTTTTTCCTGTTCAAACTGCATTTTTTTTTCAAATCTTTCTGTCCTGCTTTTTGTTACTGATTCTCCCTTTGTATCTGTCTAAAAGCTGCCAGCACTCCCCAAGTCACAGCCTAAATGCTGTACCGCCTTGAAATTTCCTCTGCTAGATTAATTAGTCCAACACCTTTAAACTCAGTCTCTCTCAAAGTGTCAGGGCATGAACAGAAACACAAACTTTACATGAATGGAGAATAGTCCTTCTCCCAAAGGAATGGTTATTCCCATCTGAAACCTCGTCAGCTCTGCCTTTACTTTGTATTGCTATCAGCATTCTGGTCTTCTGAGTCCTCGCCAGAATTGCTCATTAGATTCCACTTATGGTATTCTAGGACTTCTTGAGCCTGTATCCACAATCTTATCCAAACTCTTTTTGCAAACCAATTCCAAAGAATGTCATTAGATACAGTCACAGCAATGGCCCAACACTTGGTACCAAATTTCTGTGTTAGCTTTCCACTGCTTTCCATTTCAAAGTGCCTGAAAAACTCAATTTAAAGGAAGGAAGGTTTATTAGGAGTCTTGGTTTCATAGGTTTCAGTGTATGGCCACTTGGCCTGGTCACATGTAGGCCTGTGGTAAGGTAGATCATGGTCAGAGCTTTCAGGGGAAGGAAGTTGCTCATCCACTATGAAGCAGGAAATAAGGAGGAAGAGCTTTCTTTTATTACAAAGATGCCCCACTCAAACCCTTCAAGCTACGAATCCATAAGTGGATTAATCCATTCCTGAGGTAAGAGCCTTCATGGTCCAATCAATTTCCAAAGGCTCAGCCTCTAAATACAGCTCCCTTGGGGATCAAACCTTCAACATGAGCTTTCAGGGAGCACTTAAAACCAAGATAATAAGAGTTAACTTACTGGCAATAATTAACTAGTATGCATTTTTAAAGCCAGAACGTAAAATATAGTCACCGCAAGACAATATCTCAAACATTTTTTCCAACTGAGTATTGAGGCCTGTGCATAGGTGCAAATTCTGTTTCATCTTGAGATTTATTGATGCTTTCCTATTTTTCCAAAAAGATTAAAGACACACACACACATGGTGGCAGAAATTTTGAAATTCTGAATAAAGTTCATAAAGAAGTTTTGTTGTTTTTTTTTTCTTTCTTTTTTTTTTGTACTGGAGATGGAACTCAGGGGCACTCGACCACTGAGCCACATCCCCAGCCCTATTTTGTGTTTTATGTAGAGACAGGGTCTCACTGAGTTGCTTAGCGCCTCGTCGTTGTTGAGGTTGGCTTTGAACTCACGATTCTCCTGTCTCAGCCTCCCTAAGTGCTGGGATTACAGGCTTGAGCCACCGCCCTCGGCTTGTTGTTTTTTTTTTTTTTTTAAGTGTAGTGCATTGTATGGTTTCTTTTCTCTAGAGTGAACATATGTTTTTTCAAATGCTTTTATTGAATTAAAAGTCTCCATTTTACCACAATAATATCTCCTTTCCCTCTGAATTTCAAAAGTTTATCTAAGCAATTCAAAATCTATACTTAGTATCTTAAATAGAAATACAGAGAATTAGCATTCAAAAATTTAAAATATGCCCTGGTCCATGGTGCACCCACAACACATGATGGGCCTTTTACTAGAGATACCCCTGCCACATGGGCCCTGCATCTAGTGGAAACAGCAGGGCAGGTGAGTCCACCCAAGATAAGGCACATGTGACCTCCCTAATCCTCTTGAAGCCACCCATGCAGCCCTTTCCATGGCTTCTCTTAATCAGCCCATCTTCACTCCGCAATGTAAAAGAACGTTAAAGTAGATTTACTCAGCAAAATGGGGCACAGAACGATCATAGCAAATCTTCTCAGCAGCTGTATTATGGTTCAATCGGTCTTTTTTTAAAAAGCAGAAGGCATTTAAGTGGTTCTTTGGAAAGACTTCAAATTTGGTAGAATATATAATTTTGTTTTAGCTTCAGATGTGAGTAGAATACACTAGTAAATAACTCTCTCTTAATCTTTGAACATTATCAGGATATAGAAAGTGTATTTCCTACAATATACTTAGAGCAGTGAGTTAGAAAAAGAAAATAATTTTAACAAAATTCAATTGTCAATGAAGTCAAGTGTTCCAGAATAGAGGACTAAGTTGCTCAGAAAATTCTTCCCAAAATCCATGAAAATTTTTGACAAATTTTTCAAAAATCTCATTTTAGGTTTCTATATGATGAAGATTCTGCACAAATTGATAATCACTTACTCAAGAAAAATGATCCAAAGTTGGGTAAGAACAGTGAGATTCTATGGAGCTTTTGTCTAGGGTTGCCCCAAGTCCACCATTAATTGATTAACATAGAGGTCTTTCAAGATCAATATTAGTTCTGAAACTCAAGAGCTTTGCTTCTGGAGATCATCAGCCTACCTTGGAACAGAGGCTCCTATTTCCATGGTAGTCATGGGGAACAGTAGCCTTCTTGCTGGCAAATAAATGGTGAAAGCCAAAGTTGTTGGTAGTCAAAAGTTATAATCCTGGTTGAAACTTTCCAAAGGCCCTCCACTAAACCAGACGTCTAACAGAGGTATAGGGATGATACAGCTATGGAGAGCTTCCATCTGCTCCCAGGTGACGGTGGTGGCCTGGAAGATTGTAAGCTGTGCATTCAAAACGAAGAGACCTAGAGAACCCCAGCTATCTACACTTCCTCATCTGAGACTAAAATGACATTTACCCAAAAATGGGACAGCAGAGGGGTAGGAAAAGCTAAAGTCAGGTCATAGCTTCAAGTGGCCTGATGATTCGGTTATGTTCTTCAAGCCCAACATGGATGCGTCAGCAAATGGTGCAAATCTTCCTGGTTCAGTGTTTGGCCATCCATTGGGACAGGTGGACCTCTAAGACCCAGAATGACACCCCAGAATTTTAGAATTCAAAATGAGATGAAATTATGCAAGAAAATTCATCAGGGAAATAAGTAGCTAACACTGCTGCAGAGCTAGACCTCAGAGAACACATCCAGATAAGTTACTAATTTAAAACTATGGCAACTACAACAGTTCCTTAGGCAGGATAGGGTGGAGCCCAGTGTAAAGTGAGAATCCAAAGTCACTGCAATATTATTTAAAATGTCTAATTAAAAGAAAAGAAAAAAATGTGAAAGCTTGAAACATTATAGTAAATAGAAACTTTCTGAGGGGAACTAAATGGAATTAAAAATGACTTTAAAATAGAATTTTCAATGGTTTTTAAAAAGAAAAAACTGCATAACAATTAAAGAAATATTGTTATGAGAGTGACTCAGAATATAGGTTAAAAAAGACATATGCTTTGAAAAAGAACAATATGCACGTCAGGACATTGAAATTACAGTATATTTGAGAAATGAGAAAAAATCAATGGAATTAAAGGTATCACAGTAGAAATAATCCAATATGGAGAACAGAAAGAAAAATCATGAGCATCATTGCAAAAAAATTAAGAGAAAATAGAAAAGAAAGAAAAAGGAAAAGTATAAATAAAATGGAATGGAGCCCTGGATACCTCAAGGGCACCATCAACTCTACCTTGTGCAAGATGGGAATTCCAAAAGGAGAGGAGAGAGAGAAAGGGACAGGATGGATGTGGGAAGAAATAATGTCTGAAAAAGAATCAACAACACTCATACAAGTATCCACTGTGGGCATAGCAGGGGGCAGTGTCGAGAACAGAACAAATGGAAAGCCTTGAGAGCAACATCAGAAAACAACTCACGACCAGAGGACACGTTACTCCGCTGACCGTTAACCTTTCATCAGAAGCAAGGGAGGCCAGAAGCAGCATGGTGATGCACGCACACTGGTAAAGACATCTACATCTCGTCAAGTAAAGACTCCGTGTGCACAAGGTATCCTCCAGAAACAGACCAAGGCAGCAGCTTGATTGCAGATTGTAAAGAGTTTACCAAAAGATCAGTAAAACAAACTGAATACAAAAGAAGTACCTGAGGTTTCAAGGGAAAAGACTGCTGTGAAATCTAGAAAGACAGTCAGATCCAGATAGTCCCAGAAGAGATTTACTTATCCAGAGCAAAAACTACTGGAGTCATCCATGGGTAGGAACACTTAATGGTGATTTTGATGAAATTGTGGACAATGAGTGTGGACTATTACAAGAGTGAGAAAATCCTGGAAGCCCCAATGTTAGGAGGATTCCCATGATGTAATTGGTTTAAATGAGGGGAATCCACCAGGTTCTGAAAGGTGAAGTTCCAAGAAAGATCTCTGTCACCCTAGAAATGGGGTATTAGCAGGGTGAATCACACAGAGAACATTCTCCATAAGGCCTGGTCTTAATGTAGATATACTACTAGAACTTTATTTCAGTAGTGAGAAGCAAGTTACTTACAAATTTTTTGGCTAAACTTCCTGTACCTCCAAAGTGAACAGAAGCCAAGGTTTAAGGACAAGTGATGTTCCAGTTAGTAAAATAGGAAGCAGCAGGAGAAAGAGTCCCTATCAATAGAGAAACTCATGAAGGTTATCGCTCAGAGAAACAGGCATGATAAAAGACTGAGATGGATTTATTTTTTCAAATACTTCTCTCTGTGATCTTTATTCAGATCTGTTGTTCTATCTCTTACTCTATACCCCCCCTCTACTCTCAAAAGAACCAGGGTAGAAAATTTTTGTCTTTGAAAACGCATATTTATAATTAGTAATTAGCTCAGACTTCACCTTTAGAATGAAAAAAAGAAACACACAATGTTGAGTGTTGCTATAGCCTAAATTATGAACTCCAGAAATCATAAGTTGAAATTTATATCTGAGTAGCTCCAAATGTGACCTTACTTGGAGATAAGGTTATTGAAGTTGTAACTGGTTAAAATGGGCCCTTTTACAGTATGAATAATGTCCTTTTTAAAAGCATAAATTTGAACAGAGGCACACAAATATAAGTGGAATACCACAAAAAGATGAGGGCACAGAGCAAAGCGATGTTTCAGGAAGGCAAGGAGTACCAATGACTGATAGTAGGATCCCACCAGAAGATGGGAGGGAAAGGGACAGAGTACCCCTTCAGCCCTCAGAAGAAAATAACCCTGCTTATGCCCTGAGCTTGGACATCCAGCCCCTGCATTTTGAGACTAGGCATTTGCCTTGTGCCAGCTCTCAGGTGATGGCGCTTGGCATGACTGCCCTGGTAAACTCCTGCGGGGGCTCTGATCTTCCCCCAGGAGCACTCTGACATCAGATTTTAGTTATTACCCTGATGCTGGAAGAAGTCACCACTCCACCATGACGTCTACAGCAAGGGCTTTATCTTTTTCATGTGCTTCTAATCCTCTGGTATCTAATCTCACATTCATTACACCTTGAGTGATTAATAAATAGTTATTTAACTTATGTGTTATTTCAGAAATTTTAGGGGTAGGCTATGTCTATGAATCTCTTCAGAATTCATAATTTCCCTCCAAGCATCTTCACAATAAATAAATGATAAAACACATCAGAAGAGAAAAATGTGTGTGTGTGTATACACACAGATATGTATATATGTATATATATGTATTATATGTATATATAGACATGTGCATTATACATTATATAAATGAATATATATATACAGTTAGATAAACCTATATGAGCATTTTATGTACTTTATATATACATTATATAATATATATTACACACACATAGACATATATGTGAATTCTAAACCAAAAGTTATAGTATTATTTGTTATTATTCAGGCTTCTCCAGAGAAACAAAATCAGTAAGATATATGAATCTGCATGTCTCCATATGCAGTCTCCTCTCTCAGCATAACCAAGAATCTTCCGTTTCTCTTCATTATCTGATGTTCTTAAATTACAAGATCTCAACTATTGATTTTTTGTTTTTGATAAATTATACTAAAATGTTTCAGAAATTGCATATTTGCAATTTATTTGTTCTAAAAACTGTTCTAAAAACTGTTCTAAAAATTCACAAGTTATTTGTTGAGATGTAAAGGCAATTCAAGTTAATATCTTTTCAAAAAAATGTTACGTGGAAGTTGAATTTTATACATTGTTTCTTTAATTTGTGTGCCCTGAATGGGCTGCTGTCTTGTTTAGAGTTCATGATTCCGTGCACATGCAGTGTGCACCAAACACACAAACACTGATTTCCCACATCATGCTGAAAAGTACTAGGCTGTTAGTCAGTGGTCTCATGGGTTTGTGATGGTTCTCTGCATACAAGGTACTCAAAATGACAAGATCTGTGTATATATATATATATGAGCAACCAGTTAACAACTAGCTGCACAAATTTTGTTTTCAGTCATTTACCTTCTTACTGGCCCTATAGGCTGAAACTCCAGTATATACTTTTGAAGGTCTCAACCTTCATGCCAAGCTACTCATTCAGAAGAAGTTAGTAGAGGCTGTCACTTCCAGCGATGGCTGAGTAACTGGTAAGACACTTGCCCTCACAATCTAAGAAAATATAAAACTGGAAAAATATATGAAGTGACTATTTATAGACACTGTAAAATAGCGAGTGTAGTTCTGTGACCACTGTGAGATTAGAAGAAATATCTAAGTGATTCTAAAAGTCAACCTAGATTTATGTCAGAGACAATTTTTAAACTGCAGTGCAGGAAGATGGAACCCAGATTGATCACAGTGATTTTTCTGAATAGAAATCGTTCAAGGCCCTTGATGAAATTTGAATTTATTCAACAGAATATCAGAGAGAGGAAGATATGTAGAAAGAACTCTAGGTATCTGCAGATAATCCCTCAAAGTTTGTTCTCTGTGAGAAAGGTAAAACTTAGTAAAACCAAACAAAAACTCTCGAGTTTCCATCAAAACTGTTCTAAAAACTCACACAGAGCTGTGAAATGTTTGAGTTCTACAAATCATAGCAGAAAGAACTTGCCAAACCCTCCGAATTCAAGGTGACATGGAATGTTGTGCCTTCATGTAGACAAAATAATGGCTTTCCCTAGATGTTCACATTCTAATCCCTAAGCTCTGTGCATGTCTTATGTTACATAGGCAAGAAGGAATTAAATTTGCTAATCAGATGGTCTTGAGATGGGGATAGTGTCCTGGGGTATCTGGCTGGGCCCAACATAACATAAGGATTCTTAGAAGTCAAAGAGCATAGTGGGAGAGGCAGTGCCAGAGGACACAGGTCTGAGCATCTCATTAGCTTCAGATGGCTTTGTGAAAGGAATGGAATGTAAGCCCAGGACCTGGATGGCTTGAGTTGCTAGGAAAGAAAGGAAAGATTCTCCTCTAAGTAAAACACAAGGGAGCACAGTCTTGCTGAATCTTGATGTTAACCCAGTGAACTTAATATCAGACTCATGACCTATAAGATTGTAAGATAATACATTCATGAATTTTGTGGCACTAAATTTGTGGTAAATTGTTACAGCAGTAATAAGACACAAATTTATACCTCAATAATCAATATACACAGTATAATAAAAAACCTAAAGAGAAACTGGAAAATATACAAGATAGCCTTTAATTTACTTGACAATCTGATTAAATAAACTTTAATCTTTTTTTAAGAAGCTAACACAATATAAGCACTCAACATCCTAATTAGCACAATGTCAAACTGTTAGTCAAAAATGACTAGACAGTCAGAGAAACAGAAAACGTAATATATAACAAAGAATATTTTAAAAGTCAATACAGGAGTAATCAGAAATAAAAGTGAGGGTAGACTTACCAGACAATCGTTTTAAAGCAGAAATTCAAAATGGTTCAGTGATCATAGGAAAACTGAGACATCATAAAAAGAGAAATGGAAATTCCAAAAGGGAGCTAAATGCAATTCTAAAGCTGCAAAATGCAACATGTGAAAAGGAAAAAAATCAATAACAAATTTGATACTGCAGCATAAAATATCTTGAACTGAATATAAACAAACAAAACTTAAGTACAAGGAGAAAAGAGACACCAAGGAAGACAGATATGGCCAACATGTTATTAGAAAGTTGCTCAACTTTAACAATAAAACACAAAGTATCATTGAAGTATTTGCAAGAGTCCCAAAATTTTTAAAAAACTATCCATTTAGAGGTAAATCAATAAACACAACGTGGTGTACTCATACCACAGAATACTCTTCAACAATAAAAGGAACATATTTCTAACAAATAAATGGCATGGACGGACTTCAGAAATTTTTCTTGGACAAAATGAGCAAGGAATAAAAATATACATGCCATTTATTTCTATTCAAGTAAAACTCTAAGCAAGGAACTAATCTTTGTTAACAGAAAGCTGAACAGAGCTGTTCCAAGTCCTTCTGGAGATTGACTCCAGAAGGCACAGAGAGAACAGAACACCTCCTCCTGTTGTTTTCAGTGGATGTTACACAAATGTACAAAATTCTCAAAACTCATTGAACTAAACACGTCAATGGGTGCAAAAAGTAAACCTCAATATAGTTGATTAAAGTTGAAACAAGGACTCACTTCTTTCCCACACACCAGAGAGTTTACCAACCTGCAGTCTGAGTGAAGTCTCTGGTGGATTGAAAGTGGGGAGAACGTGGATTCCAAGACTGTCACTCACGGGCTCTGTGTGAGTTTCAAATTCGCAGCTTTCTCAGCTTGTCTTTTCTGAATCTTCCCTGGGCAAAGCCAGCGTGCCAGGGGAGCCCTTCTTGGAAGCCTCTAACTTGACCCACAGGCCATGGTGAAACCGGTGTCTTCCCGTGGAATCCAACCCTCCTGAGCTGAGTGAGCTGCATTCTCTGCTCTCCTGGTGGGTCTCCAGATTGTGGAAAATCAGCCTATCTCCCCTAGTAGGGTCCAGTCTGTGTCTTCACCAGGATTGACACCCCAGCATTATATTACTCCTCTATGGCTACCTAAGTCCATACAGTCAAGAAGTGCTCTGGAAATACGTGGGACTCATCCTGGACAGAAAGGAGAGGTTGTGGTGATTTTCAGGAACATATTCCCTAGCATCCTACTCACTTAAAGTCTGTATCACAGCCACTGCCCTGGTGCACACGTTGGTGCGAGCTCCATGCCTGGCATGCACTCTCTGCCACACGCGCACCTGAAATCCAGGGCTACCTAGTTGAGCGGTACACGCCTGATGCCTGCTCTAGTGAAATATAAAATGTGAATGGGAGCAAATGCTTGGTCTTGTCATTAAATAAGCAGAAGGTTTGCTGGGAAAGCTAGGAACATTGCTGTCAAAATATTTCTTACCACATACTTTTCATCTTTAATGGTGTTTATGTTGGTTACTCCTCATGCCTCTGTGTTCCTTGCTTTTCTTGCAAAGTAGTGTTTTCTTTTTCATTTGGACCGCATTTCTCGGATTTCAGGCCCATCCTAGACTCATGAGTGATTTGAAAGAACGCACACTGCAGAGTGTCTGCTACGGCCTCTCTCTGCCCAAATGGAAAACAAACAGATGAAACAGCAAAGTAAGCCGAGGAACCGTGTGTCCCCTCCCCATGTCACTTAAGTGTTTTTTCCACTGCAGCTCGCCTTGTTTGTTCATCCCTCAGAAGGGTACTTCGGGAAGTATGATCAGCCCACATCGGCCGGCTCTTTCCTTTCATGATGTATTTTCCCCTGGTGGGAATTCATGCTTTCTCCAGTAACAGGAAGAGAATGTCAATGACAGGACTTTCTCTCCGCACCTCAGACTCCCCATCGGTTGCTACGAGGGTAACCCTTTCTGGGGTCTGAGAGTCCTTTCAAAACTGCCCTCACCTTCCCTCCCACATGGGCTCCAGGTTCTCTTTTACAGATGAGATTTATTTTTCTCCAATTCCTATTATGCATAATAAAGCAGCATCCCAGCCTGAAGACTGTTCAAAGGCGCACACTGACACCCACGTACCACCCAACTAGAAACAAATTGATAAACTTCTGAAACACCTTTGAACAAGGTGCCAGAACAGCCGACTTCCCAGAGCTGCTTTCATGCCTTGTCGTGGTGCCCTCGAAATGGCTGTGAAGCTCCGTCTCGTTCTGTGTGTTGCCTGACAGTTCCAAGGGGAAAGTGTACCCTAATGACTCCCAATAAATTAGATTCCATCCATTTAAAGATGAAAACACAGCCTCTGCGGAAGTTATAAACAGATGCTACGGAATAAAGTGTCAACTGAGGCTCCCGCTGCTCTCGCCAGCAAAAGTCCAGGGCCATGAGACGGCAATATGTTAATCATATCTTTGTAGCCCCAGTGATGCAAACTAATCAAGAGCTAAGTAGAATGTCCAAGTGGATTCCTTCCATTGAGGGCATCATATTTTTCAACCAAAGAAGAGAGAAGTGGGAAAGAGGGAGGGAGGAGGAAAAGATGGAGAGAGAAGAGAAAGAACAGACTATTGAGGAGAGGAAGGAAGGGGGGATACGGGAGGAGAGTCTTCAGTCATAAGGACATTTTAATTTCTGACTTATGAAAAAAATCATCCAAACTCTAACAAGGTACAATTTACAGTGTCTGCATCGAATCAGACATCGCCAGGCGTGCAGTAAAGCAGTATGTATAAGCCCTTTCGAGGGGAAAAATAATTTCATTAAGAAGTGACATGGAGCCCACGCAGATAGAAAAGTTCACAATTGTCAGATGAAGACATTAAAGCAAGTATCGTAGCTGCATCCCTCGTGATCTGAAGTTAAACAGAGTCCAGGATAGCTTAAGAAGGAACAAAATTGAAATTTAGAGATGAAAACCAAAATATGTGAGATAAGGCACATGTTGAAAGAAATGAGTGACAGATTAGAGAGTTCCGGAAGGAAGGCTTGGTGGGCCTGGCGACAGGCCACCAAAGCCCATCACCCTGAAATACGGGAAGGACAGAGAAGAAAGGCGACTGGCACCAGTGAGCTGTGGAGCTCTAAGTGGCCCAGTGTACACATGACCAAGCAGGCAACGGAAAAGATGTGAAAGAGCCACAGAGACAGTTCCTCATTGTGAGTATGACAACTGTAAGGGTCACATTCGAGGAAAAATAGAAAGAAAATTACAGCAGCTACATCATGTGCAAAATCTTCAACACCCAGAAGAACTCAGAACAGATAATAAGAAATCTGAGGAAAGCCTGGCACGGTGGCTCACACCTGTAATCCCAGCACTCAGGGAGGCTGAGACAGGAGAATTGAGAGTTCAAAGCCAGCCTCAGCAATGGCGAGGTGCTAAGCAACTCAGTGAGACCCTGTCTCTACATAAAACACAAAATAGGGCTGGGGATGTGGCTCAGTGGTCGAGTGCCCCTGAGTTCAATCCCCGGTACCAAAAAAAAAAAAAATCTGAGGAGAGGGCAGAGGAAAACACGGAGCACGTTCAGAGGCGTGCTTGTGAGGATGACCCCAGGGTCGGTGGGGAGGGGAGTGTTTCTATATTGTGGAAACCAAACAAACAGTACAGTAAATATCAAACAAAACAAAAACCTGGAGACTTAAAATTCATTGTCAGAATGAAGAAATGCCTAATGAGAGCTCTCACACCCAGAAATGCTGATGCTCGGTGCGTGGCTGCTTCTGTTACTCCAGCGGCTTGGGAGGCTGAGGCAGGAGGGCCACGAGTTTGAGGACAGCCTCAGCAGCTTACTGTGACCTTCAGCAGCTTCGTGAATTCCTGTCTTGAAACAAAAACGTAAAGAGGGCTGGGGTGTGGCTCAGGGGTAGAACGTCCCTGGGGTCAATCCCAGGAACACACACACACACACACACTGAACAAGTTCACTACCAACGTACATGCACTGAGAAAAGGGTAAAGAACATCTTCCACAAAAGGAAGTGAAACCCAAGGGAAGCAGGAAAACCCAAGGAGCATAGAACACCGGGGACGAGCGCCTGAGCAAAAGCTCCACAGCAGGGAGGGGTTCACAGCCTGTAGAGCGGAATCTGCTCCCAGTGACACAAAGGTTAGAGAGGAGAGAATGAATTACACTGAGTGTGAAGGGGCTTGGCATCACTGATGGCAGACGGTGATAATTTAGTGCCACTACTAAAATAGTGAGCCTGTGAGCTGTAGCTAATAAGCCAACGAAGGAGGCGACATCTAATCATATAAATATAGACTCCAAACAAGGGGCACCTGAGGCACCGCCGTTTTTATTCACTATCATGCACGGATCTGTACCCAACGCAATAAAGGAAATGTAAAGAAATAAAGACATTATGTTTGGAGAAGAGCAAAACTGCATTTGCAGAGAGCACGCTAATTATGTAAAAAATGCAATGGAAGTTACAAAAACAAAGGTCCTGAAATTAGTGAATGAGGGGAGGGGATTACAGGAAACAATGTTAATAACAAAATCAATTTCATTTCTTCCTACTGTAATAGCAACACCCAATCTCAAGTTTAATAGGCAATGCTATATACAATATCAACAACATACATCAAATATTATAGGTAGATGTACAGGACTCATGCATTGAAAATTTGGAAAAGGCATGAAACTATTCAACCTATTTTCATGATAAAAACCTTGAACAAATTAGGTTTAGAAAAAAGAGTCCTCAACATAGTAAGTCATGTATGACAAATCCATGGCCAACATCATACTGAGTGGGGAAAGAAGAAATTATTTCTTCCTAGATAAAGAACATGGCAAGAATTCTCTCTTTAACCACTTGTGTTCAGCACAGAATTGAGCATTCTAGCCAAAGCAACAAAGCAATAGAGAAAACGCAGGGCATCTAAATAAAAAAAGGAGAAAGTCAGATTGTCCCTATTTACACGACATGGCTTTATGTATGGAAAAACCTGAAGACCATCGAAAAATTGTTACAAATGATAAGCAAATTCAGTAAAGTTTCAGGATACAAAATCAAAATGAAAATCCAATAGCATTTTTGTATACCAATAATGAAGTTGCTGGAAATAATAAAGAATTCCCATCCACAACAGCACTCAAAAACAGACATCAAGAAATAAATTCAGAGCATGGCGCGGTGGCGCAAGCCTGTAATTCCAGGACGTAGGGAGACTGAGATGGGAGAATCACGAGTTCAAAGCCAGCCTCAGCAACGGCAAGGAGCTAAGCAACTCAGTGAGACCCTGTCTCTACATAAAACACAAAATAGGGCTGGGGATGTGGTTCAGTGGTCAAGTGCCCCCGAGTTCAGTCCCCGGTACCAAAAAAAAGGAAAGAAAGAAAAGAAAGAAATTCAGCTAAGGGAATAATTTTTTATGAAATTGCAAAACACTAGTGAGAGAAATTGAAGAGGACACTACAAATGGACGGATACCACATGTGATTGATTGGAGGCATGCATATCACTATGATGTCCACACAACCCAAAGTAATCTACAGATTAAGGGCAACTCCCATCAAAACACTAATGGCATTGTTCACAGAAATAGAATAAAACAATTTTGAATTTCAGCTGGAATCACAAAAGACCTTGAAGAACTAAAGCAATTGTGTCAGGGAGCCTTCTCTGTGATTGTGAAAAACACCTGAGATAATCAACTTCAAAAGAGGAAAGATTTATTTTGGCTCACAGATCCAGAGGTTTCCACCCATGGTTTCTTGGCTCCATGACGTTAGGTCTGTGTTGAGGCAGAATTTCACAAAGGGGCAGGCATGGGGCATACAACTGCCTGCCTCATGGTGACCAGGAAGCAGAGAGGACTGGGCCAGGAAGCTAGTACCCGTCCAAGGGCTTCTCCCCAGTAAGTTGAACACCTCCATCTGTGCCCACTTCTCCAAAGGTTCTGGCACTTCCCGATGGCTCCACAGGCTGGCAACCAGGCTTTGGCACAGGGACGTTTGGTGACACTGCAGAGCCAAAGCATAGCAGCAATCTCAAGCAATAATCACAAAGCTGGAGACATCACAACACTGAACCTCACAACCACCTGCAGTGGACAGACAGCACAGCATGGTGCTGGCCTGAAACCAGCACAGGTAGCAGTGAATCAGAATTCAAAACACAGAAAAAAATCTCACAAATCTACAGCCAGCTGATCCTAAACAAGGTGCCAAAAACTTAGACTGGAGAATGGCAGTTCCAGCCATAAATGGTGCTGACAGAACCAGATATCTAGCGGAAGATAGAGACTTGACCTCGTCTCCCACCATATGCAAAGATAAACTCAGAATGAACCCAACACCTACAGGTAACCCTGAAACTGAAACTACTGGAAAACTGCTCAGAAGACCTGACACAGCAAGACATCTTATAAACAGCACATTTTGGACATGATTGCAAAGTCTAGGAAGCAAAAGCAAAACGAGACAAGCAAGAGTTTAAAAAGCCTCTGCACAGTGAAGGAAGGAGAGGGAGGAGAACAGGAGAGCAGGAATCACGGGCCACTCTGCCTGACAGTCTGATGAAGCATTACCATCCCTAACAGTCACTGGACCTAAAGAAATGCACCAGTGAAAACTGAAAATACAACCAAAAGAGGAAAAAGAACTGGAATCAATATTTCTGAAAAGATGATACACAAATGTCCAGGGAGCATATGTATGAAAACATGTTTATTATCACTAATTATCAGGGAAATGAAAATCAAACCCACAATAAGATATCAAGAACCCAGTTTGAAGCAAAAAATAGCACACACTACTGAAGATGCAAAAACAAAAAAAAAAACCACACAATGTTGGTGGGAATGTGAGTTAGCAGAGCCATCGTGGAAGACAGGATGGAGGTTCTATGTCTATGTCATTAGTTCAGCTATAGGCAGACATAGCAGTAGATGTGGATCAGACGTAGAAATCAACACACATGAATACAAGGATGTGGGAAAGCAATGCAGATGTCAATGTCAATGCCAGTTTCTAAGCATAGAGGTGGACATAGACACGGGCTTATGTGTAGGTATTGAATTACGCTAGTTGTAGTCGTCTGTGTTGTGTTGATGCCAATCAATACTGCATACACACACTGATACAGATGTGAACAGCTCCACAGACATGGGTTACATTCGTACATATGTGGACGAACGAGACAACGTCTATGTTATAGCTATGGATTACATATGGAAATCGATGTTGATGTCAACATTGATATGAACTCACCCTATTTACATTAAATACAGATGCAGATATAGATGGAGATATTGTTAGCCACATCAATCTAGGAATCGACAGAGACACTGATTAGTTATAGAAATTAATAAAGATGTAGATGTCAGTGTGGATGTTGATGTCAATATGAAGATAGGTAGATGGATGGATGAGTAGAGAGATATAGACTGGGATGCCAAGATCAGTGCTGATACCAATATTAGTATATTGATATGTCGCTATCAAAACATAGGTGTAGATTAAGTATAGATCAGATACAGCTGCTGATACCTGCATGGACACAGACACGGGCATATGCACACATATAGATGTATACGAGGGGCCAGCACTGCTGTTTTCCAGGGTACTGTATAGATCAGTCAGTCCCACGGGAGGATCCCAGTGGGAACACACAGTATTTTATCCTCCTTTTCCTGACCCACCTTTGAAGGGTGCTACCTCATTTGCCTAAGCCTCCATCCCCCTGTGGTAGGTATGTGGCAAACTATGCACTGTGAAGGTTTCGCCCATTCTCAATAACAACAGGTGCCATTGCAGGAGGGCAGCTGAGTCCTTTCTCCAGGTACACCACAGGACGTCCACGTGGACACTAAGTGAAGGGCTTGCCTGACACCACAGCACCTGCACCCAGAAGTGTTTTACATGTGGGTTCTGACCACTGCCTCACCCTCCCAGGACTGCACTGCAGGATCGAAGGCCTTGGTGAGACTGGGAGGTGTGGCGGTCTCCTCCAGTCCTTCAGTCACACCACACGCCTCCATCCTTGCAGTATAACAGCCCGCGGGGCATCTACAGGCTTTGAGTCAAAATAAGCAAGTTGAGAACCTCTTGCTTATCCTTACCAGCTTTCCAGGAACCATGTGTGGAGTCACATTTTATTACAGGCCCAAGTTAAAACAATGCCTTTAGGAGTTTTTAAGAGCAGCTTGCGATGAGACTGGGCCTGGCTGACAGCTAACGCAGAGCCAGTAGAAGCCGAGGAGAGGCAGGACGGTTTCCTGCATGTGGGCAGGAGGAGGCGCATCGCAGCAGCACCAGGGTGCTTAGGACCTGGGGGTGGCCTCCTTTCTGATGCTCTGGCTGCTGTCACCTCTAGGTCACCAGATGTCCTGGGTTCTGTAAATCTAAGAAGTTACTCATTCGATGTCTTATGACTTGATCATTTTAGAGTCACTACTTCTGCACTCCATCTAAGAAACAAAAGCATCTCTCATTGGAGAACCAGGGAAAGAGTGAAAGGTAGCTGTCCCCTGGAGGCCAGGGGAATACCCGAAAAACACTTTCCCTGGACAGGATAGAGAAGGGCAGCTTTTCACAGAACAGTTTTGACCTACTAGTTGGCTTCAGTCACAATTGTCATTTGCAGCAGAGCTAGTGCAGGACTAATCACATGTTGCTCAGCTCTTGACCTCCAGCATGAGCAGTTCTTAAAATCCACTGGCAGCAAGTGGAGTAAGATAGTTTATTTATGTTTTCCTTCAGTAACAAAATGTCTGTGCCTCAAAACAAATTTCCATAGAAGGAGACAATTAGAAAAGTCAGCAAAATAAAAATGAAACATCTCAGGGAAACTCTGGAAATACAATTCCATATTCAACACAACTGCTTTGAAGTGTCTCCATGTTTGACATTAATAGTAGTGCTGAGCTCTGAGGCTTGCAAACTCTTCTGCATTGAGATGCTGTGCACCTCTGATTTACTTGACACTCAGGCTTCTCTGTGTGCTAGGCAGTGCCATCTGCCACAGAGGACCAGCCACTTAAGCTCTGAAGAAGACTGCCTTTTAAACTTTTTCACAATACTTGCATTTTTATTTAAAAAGTAAACAATCATGGAGGAATCGACAAACATGCTTGTTCATTGTTTCATCCTTCATGCTGTGAGCCTGGGTTGTTCTTGTTTCATTCATTCTTCTTCATGGTGAGATTAACCAGATTGTGGAGTGGCTAAATCTAAACAGTTCTTTCAACTTCTCCATCCACTGTGATACAGGTTAATAAACAGTGGCAAGTTATCATTTACTGTTTCCAAAGATAATTAACCAGAAACTATGATATATTCATTATCTTATCCAAGTTGATATACTTGAGAACAGAAAATCTAAGAATCCAGATTTGGAGACCCAAAGAGACCTTGAAGCTTGTCATAGACGAGGTGTTGATCTCTCTTCTTCCTCCTCTTCCTCTCCCTAGTCTCCCTACCCTTCTTCTAATCTCCTTATCAACATTAGAATTGCCAAGAAATCACTGTCTAAAGTAGAGTCTAAAGATCTTATTAGAATCTTACAATGTAAATAATTCTAAGATCTGGTCCATCAAATAAGTATTTATTAATAAATAATCTTGGATAAATTGAAATTAGTTTCATCACATTATAAAAATGAGGCATATTTGTTGACAACAAATTATTTTTAAAAAACTGTAACCGTGTTCTCAGTTTTGATCAGATATTACATGCTTAAAAGGTTTTAGCTGAGTCAATGTGAGTATGCAGGGAAACACTATGGACCCCACCTCCGGATTAAAGATAGTCCACTAGTTAGTGGCTACAACTGAGTGGAACAGTTTGTCCTGAGAATCAATGCCCACACAAAAACACATTATTATTAAACCAGCGTCCCGGGGCCTGTTACAAGTGAAGGACTTTGAATTACATGAACCAAGGAGATAAGACCATTGAATTAAGCCTTTCCTTGCATTTAACTTAGTGTCCTTTTGTTGGGGACAATGATTTCACTACTGTCAAGAAACAGGCATTAAAATAGAGGTTTAATTAAAACTGCTTTCTGTGGACACAGACTCAGGCAGTAGTTCCTGTTTTCAGTATAGAAAATGAACAGAAAGAGATCTTTGCCTTTTAAATATAGTATTATAGAAAGAGTCACATGAAAAATGCTTGGAAGTATGAGATTCAAGGCTCCTAGCACATGGCAACTCATGTTTTCTAGAATATTCCCTGGGTTGCCAGTCCTGCCAGGAGCAGTGCAGACATTCCTGCACTCCCTTGTCTCTCACGCCTGGAGAACTGATTTAAGGTGGCGCTCTTCTTCTTGTCTCCAGCTGGCTTGATTTGGAGGGCACACTTTGTTCAAAGTGTTATTTTCCAGATAGTGAGGTATTTTAAAAATTATATTATCAAGAAAGAATCCAGTAGAGAAACAAATCAGAAGCAGAGACTTTGTAAGTTCTGTGAGTTTGGTTCAGTAATAGATGCGACAGTTTCTCCCCCCTCTTACTGTATCCATGTGCATAAGCATACATTGAACTCCACGGTAACGCAGAATGAGGTCCCTGGCCTGAGACGGCACTGCAGGGATCTGTTGAGGTGCACAGATCTGTAGACAATTTCCAACTCAACAAGGAAGGTTCTATACTTGCACTTCATATGGGGTCTGAATATGACATGCAGATTAACAGGCAACGACATTCTGTCCTTCTCTCATAGAAATAGCTCAATAATGACTGACTTCTCTCTAATTTTTTTAACTTGTTTTTTAATCTGTTTATAATTATATGAATGATGAATATGGAATTTTGGAGCAAATATCACATCATGTTGATAGAATCTATTAAACTGTTAAAAAGGACAATAATTTGACCTGACATTATTAAGAAAATAGCTGAAATCTATAGATTACATGAGGAATACTGCTTTTGCAGTTGAATCATTTGTATGGAGCAAACATTAAAATACAATGTTCAAATGAAATAGTGCTGTGGTCTGAATGTTTGTATCTCTTCTAAATTCATACCTGGAAACCTACTCCCCACATAATGGAATCAAGAGGCTGGGCTTCAGGTGGTAATTAGGTTATAAGGCCAGGTCCTCAGGAATGGGATTAGTGACCTTCTAAAGAGGCTGGAGGAAGCCTGTGATCCTTTCTGCCCTGTGGTCACAGCAAGTAGGTGCCATCTTTGTGGCAGAGAGAAGGTCTCCCTGAATCTGTTGTCCCCTTGACCTTGGACTTAGCAGCATGCAGATTGTACAATACGTTGCTTCAACTTCAGATAGCCCACTCTGAAGTATGAAGCCACAGCAGCATGAATGAACCAAGACAGATCCTGGGCTATCAAATCAGAAGGAACGTGTTTTCTTCAATAATAAACAAGGAATATGAGCAGGAGTGGAGCTAAGGGCTTGTAAGCAGCATATGTATTTTGAAGCGACAGGCCAGAGAGGTGTCAGTGTGAGCAATTAGGCTGAAGATCTGGAGTTCATGACACAGGCGAGAAGCATAATACCTTCTTAACTTACTTCCTCATTTTGTGTAGCAATGATAAGTTAGGAAAAGGTGACAATAGTCAGCTTAGCATTTATATTTTAACTGGCTAGAGTACTGAAACAGCAATATTCCAAAAGAGGCTCTGAAATATGACTTTCTAGTAATATTATTTATAGATCATAACTATAGGAAACTTAAAAGTTTTGTAAATTAGGAAATATTTAATTATAATTAGAAAATTCTCAAATACTATTATATATGTACTTAATGAAGGTTTTTTTGTGGTTTTCTGGAAAACATTAGATTAATCTGAATCCTTGTTTATATACATATCATCATTAATTTATTTGATCTATATTGAATTATTGGTATATCCTTGGTAGGAAAAGCACACCTAGTTTGATGTATATTTGAATGATTGACCTCACATAAATTTATGTTTTTAAAATGATGGTTTTCCGTAGATTACATACCTGGTCTGACTACTCCCAACCTTACCAGTCAAAAGGTGATTTCTGGTTATGACACCCCCTAACACTGGGCCATACTGTCTCTTCCTTATCTGTCACTTGAAGTCAGCCAGTGCTGCAACCACTGTTGAATTAGGAATACACGTGTCTTTCAGATTATCATCCCATACAGTACTTTTTCATCTTATTGTGTCATATTATTCTACATCCTCCAATAAAATAGTGAATTGAAATGGTAGTTTTTCATATAGAAAGCAAACAAAAAGTCAAGAAAAAGATGGCGTGCATCTCGAAAGACCCTGGATCCTCACATCCCTGCCCTGTGTTTACAGACAAGGCATCCTGCCTGGGGTTCTGGCTGCTACTCTCCTCCTTGCCCCGTCCCCTCCCTGGGTGACTCCCTCACTTCCTCCTCTGCTGACCAGCCTTCCCCATGAGCTCACGCGCAGGTTTTCTCTTTACACGCCACAGATTTGGCACTGGCTTGTATACACTGTTTTGTCCTTTTTTTTCAAACTTCTGAGAACAAGAAGCCTTGTGGCCTCCAGAGTCCAGCACAGTGCCTGGAACACAAAGCTGCTGGATGGATGAGCACTTGTTATGGGCATCACTGGCCTTCGAAGCCTAGTGTTGGGATGACAGTAATGAATGATAATGGCATATAAACGCTAAATTTCCACTTACGTTTCAGGTGTTTGAGAATTGATATCTTAGTTCATTTAGTTGTTGATATACTGGAACAAAATGATGAGGAATATTGTAGATCACCATCTCACTTTGGTAACCTCACCTTGTCTTTCTGTCCTAGGCCCCTGAATACATGTCTAAATATTAAAAATGGGTGCCACTTGTCACCCAAGAACAGGAGTAAAGGCATGTGGTTTCATCAGGTCAACCTATTTTCAGTATTCAAACACCAGTTTAAAGACTCTGGGGTGACGGTTGCTTGTGAATTCAACACACAGACATGCCCACGTGCATGCGTGCGTGCGCACACACACACACAAAGTTCAGTGGCAGTAATAAGAAACAAACCCCATTCATTCAGGCGGTGTTTTATTCGTGCACAGTGATAGCTACAACACTTCCTTGCACACACACTTTGAAATAAAGTTATCTTTATTTGAAATAAAGAGTTATTTCAACTTTTAGGTTGGCCCCTGGGGATATGGGGGTGTAAGATTCTAAAAAGCATCTCCAGCTCTTACTCTCAGTGTAGTGTATTGGAATGCACACACGCGCATAACCTGAACTCAGCCAGAAGACACAGGGGCACTATCTGCAAGGGCCCAGAGCAAGCGGGAACTGCTCTCCCTGCTCCCTCCTGCAGGGGGACATGTGCACACTGGTCACCCACCTGCAGGCATCCATCCAACCTGGAGAACTTCAGAAGCTCTCTGGGAAGCCTGCAGGACAAGGACATTCTCCAGAAGCAAAAAGGTGTGGTTTTAAGTAAGCATGGCTACCGTGTTAACTTCCAAGAGACATTTCAGTTGTTTTTCTTAACACTGAAAGGGCTCAAGCCACATTGGTATGATTGTATTTCTGAACAAGGTGTGCTTGTTCTACCAAGGATATACCAATAATTCAAGGTAATCAGCAGAGTACATTACAGGGGAAAAGCTGAACCAACAAGCTGTACAAGCAGAATAGCAATCAGAAGATTTAATGCATTTCTGATGTACATTTAAGGCGCTGACACTGGGCCACAGATGTACATGTGTTGTGTTTTATATTGCCGAGATATGGCCTGTGAGAACCTATTATAGCATATCATTGTCCGCAGCGGAGGGGCAGCGGAAGGAGGATTCCATCACACCTCACTCCCATGGATGGATTAGAGAAACAAATTGTACTCGGAATTGAAAAGTCACAGGCTTATTCTGTCTTAATAAATTTCTGCCAAAAGGCTAAGTGTAAGACCAGAAATACTTCCAAATGTTGTTACTGTATTATCATCTGTGACATCCTGGGTGTGCCAGGTGTCCTCAGATACCAAGGCAGGGGCCTCACCATAAATTCTTTTTTTACTTTTTTCTTCTTTCTTTTTCCATGACTCTTTGATTCCAGGTAGCCTTTTGAGTTCCTGTACTTGAGATAAAAGCCCTCCTTTGGCTCAAAGGAAAAGGTAATTTTAAATAAGATGTTTGTCATTGAGCTATTCCCATTGGTTAATCTAGACAGATAGTTTCATAATTCAAGGAGCTGATCCTTAACTGAAATTTCCTATCAAACTTGATAGAGGGTTCCATGACCCATTGGAACAGGTTAAAAGTAGAAACAAAAACAGCAAACTCTGATCTCGTAGAGGGCAGATCCCGGGTCCTCATATTTAGGGCTGCATTAATACCTGGTGGAGAGCTCAATTAATAATACTATCTACCAAATAAATAAATGAATGCTATGGTAAATAAAAGCAAATATTCAAATATGTTAATGCTCTACTTACTAACCTAGTTAACATTTTATAAACCAAGATATTTGATGACAATGTTATCAAGGAAAGTTCATGCTTTAAATTGTTCCTTCTACCTTATTTGTCTACTGAGACTTCATCTCTTAAGAGAGTATATTTTTAATTTTATTATCTGAGCATGGCATATACTGAAGACTGGCTTTATCCTAGACTGAAAAACAAAACAAAAAAACAACTAAAAACAACCAATGCTGTAAAATGATTATCCAGTCCACAGGTTTACAACTTGAGGCAGAATTATGGATTAGTTCGATGTTGCTGTATAAAAACTTACCCCAAGATATGGCATCCCTCTAACAACAAGCACTTATAATCTCTGGGATCCTGAGTGCCTGGATGTGGGATGTAGTTTATTTTGGTCCTTTGCTCAGTCTCCCAGAGAGTCACAGTCCAGCTGCCACTCAGAGCTGCAGCTAATGCAGGGCTCTGGCTCTGCACCACCCACTCCAAAACCCCCAGCTCTGGACATGGATCTGTCCTTGGGGCTGGGATCTGGTGATCCAAGTCAGCCATGGACTCCCGTGTGATTTCCCAATGTTGTGTCTCGTTTTCAGAAGCAAATCATTTAGAGCTTTAGGTTTAAGGAGGGTGTTGACACTGGAACAGGTACAAGTGGTAGGGATCATGAGAGCCACCCTAATATCTACCTGAAGAGGGTCAGAAAAATGTGTCAAGGTCCACAAACAAATCATGTTATAAAGGGTTGTAATAGTTTGAATCGGATTGTAGAGTGAAATTGGGAATAGTCTCAAGAGCAAGGTTCCCCACCCCAACTATCACCTGTGTCTAGCACATGGAATGCCACCTTGGTGTATTTTAGTGGGAAGGACAGGAGTGACAGCAGGTTGAGGAATCAGCACCTTTCAAGTCCATCCTTGCTGTCCTCCCGCAGGCTCACCAGCTTGATGATGTCACCTGTGAGTTGTGAGGACTCACGAAGCACACTTGCTTGTGTCCACAGAGTTTGGCTGGGGCTCAAGTCCAAGCTGGCTCATTGGAAATCCTGTCTCTGCTGCTTTACTGTTGCAGTGTGGATCTAGCTGGAGCCGGGGACTCACAAGTGGGTCTTGAAACCCACCTCTTCCAGTGGATGCCCTGTGATCTTAGGCAGGCAGGGTCCTGCCAACTCTCAGTTCCCTAAACTGCAAAGTTGTGGATTCTCAGTCCAGAGCCCCTGTTTCAGGACATCCTCAACTTTGAATATCTGGTCAGCTCAGCTGGAGTCCTGCTGATGGCAAAGGCGGGCTGGGATGGCTGGTGGCAGAAGCAGGCAAGCTTCCTGTCCTGGGCATGCTGGTGAGCAGAGCGCAAGCAGAGAGCACAGGGAGGGCGACTCGGTGTGTGCCCGAGAATGATGTCATGGTAGCTTATTAGGAAAGGGCCTCATTCTGCATTAATAAAGCTTCATCTTTCCTAAAAAAACTTCCCTAAGAAATTTGTCAGAAAGTCAAAGGACAATATGGCAGAGGAAAAAATAGCTTTATGTTTTAGAGATAAAGCTACTTATCACTATGGTAATTAAATAAAATTTGTTACAACTGGTAATAGAGAGCTCTTACAGGAGAAGCTGAAGTTAATTATATACTAGCCTTTTCAAGAGATGACCTGGATCAAATATGTGCTATCCACTCAAACATTGCATACAGAGAAGGCACACACGATATATAAGGACTATGAAATGTGTTTCAAAATACCAGCAAAGGCAAAGAAATGGCTTTGCTATAGAGCTGAATGTTCAAGGGCAGATGTTAAGAGTCTCTGGCCAACAGCAACACATTGCCATTTCTACTACAGCACCTGCCTATGCCACCTGGATGAACCAGGGCTGGTGACAGTCCAGCATCCTCACATCCGCCTGAGAGAGAGCATCTTTGGAGGCTGCAGTCCTACCAAAAGCAACCCTGTTCCTGTCACAGCGTCATCATGGAGTAGTTTCTGCTATCAATGTCGAGAATGACCCCTTTCTTTCTGCCTTAATGGAAAGCTGGGATGTATTTGAGATTTCTCTACAGAAAAGACTAGAGAGACCCTCATGAAAGGAACTACTTTATTCGCAGTCCCTCTACTCTTTCAAGTACTTGTTCTGGAACAGGAATGGAGGGGGCAGGGGTGCAGCCATGGCTTTGGTTAGCCTCCTGTTTCTTTAGGGCCAGTAGCTGTGTTGAGACCTGAAGTAGCTGTTTCTGTAACATCACAGGTGCATCAGTACATTTTGTGGATTCCTCTCAAAGTCAAAAAACGGTCAGTACTTACCAGAGATGGTTTGCTCATTAATGTGAAATGGTAATCCCTTGTTAAATATTTTGGATATATGACGTCCATGGAGAAAAAGTAAAATTTCTTGATCTTTCTTTTTTTAAGTATGTGGAGAAATTGTTATTCCAAAGCTCCTCAGAGGTCGAGGAGCACAGATGGAAGGAATCACTAATGATCGTTCTCATTACTGTGGTGTTCATAACAAACGTAACCTTCTCTCAACTCTGAGAAACAAACAGCATTGCGAATTGTGATTCCTTACTCCTAGGGCACCTCCCCTTCTGCAGATGACACAGAAGTAATTAGGAATTAATTGAAGCTACTGTAAGCTAAAGTCGATCTCCCAGGACACATGGAGCTTACAACAGACCTGAGGCTTCCCCCCACCTCCTTTCAAATAAAATTCAGTTAGTATTCCTGGTGGAGTGAATTTTTTCAATAGCTTTGATGAGAAGAGAATGTTCTTCTAAATCAGAGAATACAAAGTATTACACAGTTGAAACAGGTTCATGTTAGTTGATCATCCCAGAATAACAATAATGAGATGGAACAAAGACCTTAGGGTCTCTGATCTTTTCCACTGTAGAAAGTGATGTTGAAGAAGTTGTATTTGGAAGATTGCCTATTTTGTTCACTACATAAATGAAGAATGCTTTCTTACCTAAGCTTTTCTTGGAAAATCCACAGAGAACCTAAACCATGTATTAATAATTGTAGTCACTAATATTTCTCAGATGATCGACATCCCTTTTACAGTGTCTCCAGTGCATTCATTCATTTAAACCTCAGTGGTAATGCTCCACACACTGTTCAGACAAAGCACATTGCCCGGTGTGATGGCATTAGAAGGGGTTTAACAGTCAGGAGAGGCAAGTATATTTCCAAAACAAATAGCCCAAATGCCTCAGTGGTTTGCAGAACCAAGAGTTGCTTACTGATACACCATTCCAGCATGGACTCCCTTCCAAGTGGTGACTCAGGGACTCAGGCTATCGACAAATTGAAAGGGCACTTACATGCTAGTGCCCTTTGCTTCCAGCTAGAGGGCCAGGAGTGGAGGATATGGGGAATGAAAAATGGATGGAGCAAGCTCTCTCCTCATTGCACTGACCTAAAAGTGACCCATCACTTCCATTCAAGGTGTTTGGACAAGAATTACTAACAGGACCCCATTTGGATGCTTGGAAGCACAGTAATGGGATCTGGAAGTCACCATAACCTTGGGAATGCTGGAGATTACCTCAGGAAGGTTGGCACTGGCTAGTCACCTCTGCCTCTGTCTTCCATCATGGGGCACTGGCACTGGGAACCTTGGCTGAAGGAAATGCACAGGATCCTGTGGGAGAGGCCAGAGGATGGTTCTGCGAGGCCTCCCTGCTCCGTGCTGGAAGGGCCTCTTAGGGAGGGCCTGGAGCAGTGGACCCTTCCCACCCAGCCGGGAGGAGAGCTGCTGAGGGCAAAAGTCGCTGTTGACCCCATGAAGAATCTGCTCAGCAGCCGGGCAGTGCCGAACCTGCGGCCCTGAGGCATCAGCACTGGAGTGGAAACGTCTGCCTGGGCTCCAACTCACAGCCACAAGGTTTTCCACACATAAATGGATGAAGTCACTGACGGGCTCCTAACAGGAAGCAGCTTCTGGGAAAGCTATTAGCAGCCCAGCATTTGCAATTCATGTGACACTTGCTTGCCTTCAGGGGCGTCATCCAGAGTCCTGTTTGGTTTAAAATGTAACTCACAGCATTGTAGATGGAGCATTCTGATCTCAGCTGGGTTTCTCTTGAATTTGTTAACTTACAAATGGAAATACACTTAAAATAGTTCACTGTATTTCAGTAACCACTGCTTTGCTTCTCCGTTTTCAGAAGTGCCTCCACTCTCCCCAGGCTTGTAACCACGCAGTGCCTCTGACTCTGTTCCTGTGACCATCTTGTTGCCCAGTTCCTGCAGATAGTGCCTCCGCAGCAGCGCTCTGAGTCTCCATTTCTGCATTGTAACTGTAGGCCCTAATCCCCCTGAAACTACCCTTTGCTGCTCCCCATACTAACTACAATAATGCATAGCACATGCTCTTAGAATTGGTGTCTGCAAGCGTTTTGTTGTTGCTATTATTTTCTTCCCCAAATTTAAAATGATTTGGGGTCAGTGTGGGGAAGACCTTGAAACAAAACCATCAAGACTGACTCTCTCAGTATAACTAGATTTTTATATGGACTGATAGAGTTTCTGGAGTTATGCAACCAGCACTAAACAGCCTAGGAGAGGCAGGAATCTCACTGATGATATGGGGAATGCTGGTCCTCCTGGTGGAGGGTCATTTGCTTTGGAGCACCTGTGGTCGCCTGTACATTTTCACTTACTGACTCTTCTACACCAATCCTCTTATCCTCATTCTGAATGTCAACTCCTTCCCCAAAGCTCAGAGATTATTTGCCCCAGAGTCCTCCCTGCCTTCTCTTTATTAACCTTCCTGTCTGTTTGCTGAGATCAAAAGAAGATTCGATATCTAGTGAATGGAAGCACAACAGATTTTTACCCAGATGGCTGTGATGGGGGTCTCCTAGTCCCATTTTGTCCACTGAACAGTCTAGCCCAATCCCCCAAAGTGGAGCAGATGTGAAGGAATATTCCATATAAACACCAGCACATGCCAATGACAAGCCCCCCCCACCAAAAAACATTGTATAAGGAACTGTACAACAGAGACCTGGAGCTTACTAAAGGTGGCAACATGAACACTTATCAGCTCAGGAAAGGGAGAAAATACATTGTGGCCATGACCAGTTACAGGGCAGTGGGAGCTACAAGCTGTCGACATAGTTGCAAGAGTGGGCAATGAAAAGCAAATCGACTGTTAAGGACTCTGATAAGCCTGCTTAACAAGTCTCAAAACTGGCAGCTCCTTCTTCCCACAAACAAGCAAGTTTAAAATCCCACGATTACAGCACGCACCGCAGACCCCACTGTGCCTCTGGATCTGTGTATGCAACTGCAGGTCAAGGCAGTTAATCACCAGACGGCCTCAGGGTAGCACATAGAAGCTTATTTATGGGCAAATCAAGAAACAGAAATACTGAAGCGTGCCTGATTAGCTGCACTAATATGCTACTTGTGGCTAATTTCTGAGCCACTGCGCCCACAGGTGTTTGCCCTCACCCGTAAATCATGCGTCCACCTCCTCTTTGCCCTACCATGCATATAGATAGCCTGCTTAAATGACAGGCAGGAAATAATGGATGGCGCACTGGATCATTCCAGCACCAAGTCACCTGGCCTTCCTTCCAGACCAGCCTATGACGTTCCCACCGCCCAGCTCCTTTCAGATGTGCTTGTAACCCAAGTCCTCTGTGCCACCGCATGCAACCTTTCAAAGTACAGAGTGTATGTTTCCCCATTTTTATTTGTTTTACTTGTAGAGCACACCCTTTGCATAAGACAGCACCATTAAAATTTCCACAACAGCAGGCCGTGCAGCGGAGCAGAACAGAATCCCAATGACTTAGATGGGAAAGGGAAACTCACGCTGGGAATTTAGCAGCCGCGGCCCTCCATTTACCTTTAATTTATTTCTTTAAATTAAAGGTGTTAATTAAATGGATCACAAACCAAACAATCTGAACACTAAATATTATGGGCAGGAAATACTTGGTTTGCATATAATTTGATTCTCCAGAGTAGTTCCTTGTTTCCAATCAACTTTTAGGTCAGTATAAAAACCAGTAGCTATGAAAATGTGCACTGCACATATATTTACACTGCATGTCTACTCTTGGAGCACAGAAAATGTACAACTTGGAAGATGATCTCTTTTTTTCCAAGTTCTGTTTAAGAAAATTGTGGGTAGAAAATATTAATTCTGTAAGTGGACGTAATGCATGAAAAAATTATTAATGTAAAACAAGGGAGGTGGCTTCAGTATATAGGACCAATGTGGTCATAGGTGTGACATGACAGGTGTGGACAAAAACTTCAACTCCATGAGTGGTCAGGAGGAAAAAGGCCGATGGACACTTTCAATTAAATGTGACATGCCCCACCTTAGACTAGACTATATGATAAGTGGTACATTAATTTAAATATTGTTTTGGGCACTTTCTAATTGAACTCAAATTGCCAACTACCATGACAGGGTTTTGATCATAAAAGTATAACTTTTTCAGAAATTTAGTTCAAAATGAGATAGAGTAACAGGAACCAGCTATCCTTCTAGCTGAAATAACAGAAAAACAGATGAACTGTATGATAGATTGGATTCCAAGTCATTGAACTCCAAGCAGTGAGGACTCCTGAAATTAGGAAAATAAGCCTGGCCAGCCTGCGGTTGTTCCAGCTCACTGCGTGGGGAGATGTCAGGTCCGTGTGCAGGGAGGGGGACCCCAGGACTCGTTGAGGCGAAGAGATACAGTTGCGCCTCAGGGGTGACGATGTGGCTACAGCTCTGCAGAACAGGGTGCCTAGAGCAGAGAAAGCCATCTGGAGACATGCCCCTTGTCCTGTCAGAGCCCTCTGCTGTTCCTTCATACCAGTGAAGGAACTACGAGAGACTGGCACGGAACCTCCAGACAGGATTAAAGGCGACAGAACTTTCTTCCCAGGTCTGGCACGTGCTTGTTCTCACCAAACAGGCTGGAGAAACCTGTGGTCCACAAGTACTGAGTAAATACTCAGGATGCCTCATCTGGGCAGAGGGAGGAGCTACACATGGATTAGTAACTGGTTCACTGCCACCTAGCAAGCTTTGAGAGCCAGACCCACGGGAACAAACGGTTCCAATAACGTAGCTGATCGTCAAATTTGTAGAAGACAAATATCCTGCAGTCCAAGAGATGAAATTCACAATGGCCAGGATGTAATCAAGCATCAACAGGCTTAAAGAAGCAGAAATCTATGAGCCATAATGAAGATAAAAATCACTGAGTCAAAAGCAACCAGAGATTACAACAAATGTCAGAACTAGCAAAGAAAGAACTTTAAAGTTTTCAAAGTGTACTTCACATGCTCAAAACTTTCAGTTGGGGCTTAAGAGATGTCCAGAACACCCAAACTGAATTCTAAGAGGTGAGCCCTCTGAATGAGGTAAAAAATTCCATGACCGAGTTTAATTTATTTAGACACTGGAGAAGGAAATCTATGTGAACTTAATGACACTGAAAAAGAAACTGAATAAAGTGAGAGAGAAAATGAGAATTAAAAATTAACAAACCAGGCTGGGGCTGTAGCTCCATGGTAGAGCGCTTGCCTAGCACATGTGAGGCACTGGGTTTCATTCTCAGCATCACATAAAAAACAAACAAACAAATATATTTTGTATCTACAACTAAAAATTAACAAAAAAATTAACAAAACATCAGTGGTACAACTTTAAATGGACCATTGTATACGATCTCAGAATCTCTTAAGGCTGGAAGGGCCACCTAAAAGAACATCAAAGAAATAATGGTTAAAACATTTTAATTTGTTGAATGTGACCAATCAAAAATCCAAGAAACTCAACAAATCCCAAGCATAAGAAGTAATCAACAACCTGCATCCAAATGTCATAATTAAAATACCCAAACCTACCGTTAACAAGAAACGTAAAGGCAAACAATAAAAGCCACATTGTGTATAGAGGAACAAAAATATGCATGACCTCAGGTTTCTCATTAAAAAATTATAAGTCTTCAAATTTCTGAAAGAGAAAAAAATAATCAGCATAGAATATCAAAAAAAAAGATTTTTCAGAAGCATAGCTGAAATAAAGAATTTCACATATGCATAAACAGAGAGGACTAATTGTAAGCAGATCTGCGCTGAGAATAATGTCAGAAGAAGTCTCTTAGAGAGAAGGAAAATGATCTCAGAAAAATATGATTATGTCAAATGGAATGATGACCCCACTAGAACAGCAGTTATATGAAGTTTTATTTTTTTATTATTTAAATATGTTCCAAAATCAATTCATTATTCATACAAAAATAAGAAGAATGCACCATTAGGTTTAAATGTGTGTCAGCAATAGTGCGTATTTGAGAAGTGAGGACATGGAGTGCTGTGATTGCAAGCTTCTTAATTGCTCACGAAGTGGCTTGTGACTTAAGAGGGACTCCGATAAAAGATTTTGACTAGTATGCCAAAATGAAGACAAAATAGAAACATAAAAGTAATTAATTATTTCAAACGAAGTCAGAAGAAAGGATAAGAGAAACCAAGAGGAGCAGGGACAGTTAGAAAGCAAAGCACAGGGGACAGGTTTCAGCCTAACCATATCAAAAATCGCATTAAATATAAGTGGTATAAGCACCCAAATTAAGAGGCAGAGATTATCAGATTAAAAAGTAGAAACAGCAAATCATATTCTACCTGTAATAGACATGCTTAAATATAAAGACACAAAATAAGAGCTGGGTTATAGCTCAGTGATAGACCATAGATTCTGCAAGTGCAAGGTCCTGGATTCTATCCCCAGGACCACCAAAAAGAAAAAGAAAAAAAGACACAAATAAGGTTAAAATAAAAAATTAAAACAAAAACAAGGAAAAGATACACTATGGTAACAATAATCAAAAGAGAACTGTAGTGACAATATTAATAATAGACAAATTACATGCCAGAGAAAATGATATTACTTTGTATAAACAAAGTCATTACATAATCATAAAGAGGCAAATTTATCAGGAAGCTGTCACAGTTTTTAAGATTTATGAACTTAATGAGAGAATTTAAAATTCATGAAGCAAAGATAGATAGAACTGTAGGGGAAAATTAAGTCAAAAATTATAATATAATACTTTAATACTCTCTCTCAAGAACTGATAAAACAAGTTGACCAGAAATCATTAAGAATGCATAATATTAATACAATGTTATCAACTTTTAACTGAGTGAAGGATCTAGAACATCCTACCAAATAAGAGAAGAATGCACAGTATTTTCAAGTACATAGGAAACATTTACCCAAATCGAGAATAGGTTGATTCATAATACAAATCTCAAGCATAAAAGGATTCAACTTGTTCAGAATAGTTTATCTTACAGCAATATATTCAAATAGAAATCAATAATAGAAATATCCCTAGAAAATTGTGACTATTGGAAACTAATAACTCATATTTAAAGAACCCATGTATGAGTGAAGAAATCAGAAACCCAGAAATATGAATGATTTTGACTTAATGGAACAATATCTACACATTAGGGGAAGACAGCTAAACTTCTTTATTGTGGAGGAGGATGAGACTTATGGCAATAAGTGCCTCTGTTAGAAAAGAAAATGTGGGGAATGAATCAGACATTATTACCCTGTGTGTATATGTGATTACATGACTGGTGTAATTCTACATCATGTACAACCAGAAAAATGAGAAATTACACTCCATTTATGTATGATATGTCAAAATGCATTCTACAGTCATATATAACAAATTAGAACAAATAAAAATACTTCATAAATAAAATGAAAAGAAAAGAAAAATTGTCTCACATCAATAGCTTTAATATTCTTCTTAAGGAACCCGGTAAAGAGGAGAAAATTTCATGCAAATATAAAGCAAAAAGGAAATAATAGATAACAGAATAGACAAAAATGAGACAAACACCAGAAAATCAATAGAGAAAATTAACAAAATCAATTTTTTGTTCTTTGAGAAGACCCACATAATTGATTTGGATAAAATTTCCAATTTCATGCATGAGAGAGGTGACGTTATTGTGGATTTGCCTACAATGATTTGGTACCTCAAATCGCCTTTGAAAGATAACAAACTTATAAAACTAATCTTTCTTGTTATCCAAATTTGTTGTAAAAGCTACACTCATCAAGATAGTGTGGTATTTATACAGAAATAAAGTAAATGCAGATCAATGGAAAACAGAGAGAAATAGATCCACACATCCGACAGCTAAGGTTTGACGAAGATGCAAAGTCGAATAAGCGCCGGTTCAACAGCTGGTCCTGGCACAAATGAGCATCCCGCACATTACAGCCCAAACAGAAACAGTCACACCTCAGTGTCTTGCACAATATACAAAATCAGTTAATAAGGAATCATAGACACACATGATAGCTTAAAAGTATAAAACTCATAAATATTTTCTTCTTCAATTTCATAAATGCTGTTGGAGTCAGCTACAATCATGTGTTCACTTTTCTCTAAGCCTAACTTGGGTTCCTCCCAATGTCCAAGTTGATTATGTTGTTCCAACAACAATTCTGTACTAAATCTGAAAGGAGAATCTGCTGCCCTTGTGAGAATGCCAGTGGCCCCTTGGAGTGCAGCTTGCATGAGGAAGCACGGCGCATCCCATCTCCTGCCTCCGCCCAGTGGAATAACCGCACTGTTTCACAGCTGCATTCCATCTTCAGCCAGGCCCTAAGACACCCTTCAGTTATTGTGGTTGTTCATCCACAGCACTATTTCACGGGCTGCATAATGTGGCTTTAGTGATACTCATGAGGTTTTATAAACACACTAAATTCTCCAAATTTGCTAACGTTGTGTAAAGGAACCATGTGTATGTATGTGTGTGCACACACAGGGCCTCAAGCATGCTAGGCAAGTGCTCCACCACTGAGCTGTATCCCCAACCCCTTTTCCTGATCTGCCCATCCTTGTATCTTTCAAAGCCCCAACATTTTCCCATAATGTTGTATTTCAGGATTTTTCACATAAATTTGTATTCACGTTGTTCCTTTCATTCATGATTGTAAAACCTTTGCATTTGTTATTTTCATGATAAAGTCTACTTATCAATTTTGATCTCTCCTCCTTCCAAAGATACTTCAGCTCATGAATACGAGAGCTTACTCTCCTATGACAACACATCACCTTCCTTCAAATCAGAGACTGTGTTTTTGCTGTGAAATAATACATTCTACCCAAGCTGTGCCCATGTACTGCTGGAAAGGACAAAAAGCAATCAATTAAGCCAGCAGAGCTCAGGGCGGCTACAGGTAGCACGTGGCTGTGGTCATGATGTCCACATCGTGGAAGTCCTTAGCAGGGGGGTGACGGCATTTCCACTGAGGCTACAGGGAGGGGACAGACAGGTTAATGGCCTTGAGATGCTCTTTGCACCAGAAATAAAAGCCAGATCTGTGTGGTCAACCTGGGATTGTTTCCTCATTTCATCCATTTGACCCTAATGTAAATGGTGTCTTTGGTAAGATATCACAAAGTCACATGGGATGTTATCTATGAAACTCTCACTGTCAAGCTCATCGGTGAGGTGACATGAAACTTCTGCTCACCTTAATTCATCCCCATATTTTCTACAGTATTATATAAAGACAATTAGTACTAGTTTAGACTTCAGGGAAAAATTCCTTTTTATAAGTACACTGCTGAACATTTAATAAATGCAGTTAGATCTTAATATTCAGTGCAGCCTAGTATGTTGTGCCAGGGTGAATGCAACCTGAAAGTCCAGATGCCATTCTCTCCCCACCTGTGATGGGTGGCTTCATTTGCCAGCCATTAAAGCCTGCCCCATACCAGTATATTTGATATTTGCTAGAGCTATCTTTAGAGGAAAATAATTACTAATCAAAGCAAAACTAGAGAAATACATGCCTAGTACAGTACATTCTGTTTAACAGATTATATCTTCTTGCAAAATTTCTATTTAGATAATAACCCCTATTCACATGAAGAAAAAAGCTGAATAGAAGTTTACCTTTCCTTTCCCAAGGGCCATGGCCACTCTGACACCCCATCCATCCCAATGGTGACATTGTCTTTACCAATCCCTTAAAGAACCATCTCTTCCTAGCAGATGTACTACTTCTGACTCAGAGAGTGACTCTGGATGAATGAACTGAAACAGAATGTCCTAGACTGTGCTTTCAGCAGCTGCCTCCATCCTATCTTGCCAAGCACAGTAGAAGTGTCCCCACCAGATCTCCCCACCATCCTGCTCCAGATCCCAACCCAGTACCCACTTTTGTGCTAATTTTGAATGATACAATCAAAAGTACAATTCTCCTTATATTGCTAGCCATTACAGCTCATCCTTAGCCTTCTATCGCCCTGAGGATAAGGTTCCAGATCCTCAAATGACCACTCTGTTCTGACTAGGGTCATGGCCCACGTCACCCTTCTCACCTGCCGTTCCGCAGCCCGATCCGCCTGCCTGCCTTCCGCTTGTGGAATTCCTCCCCAGCCTCAGAGCTTGGCGGATGGAGGTTCCACTGTCTGGAAGCCTTCCCCGCTTCTCCACCACTCCATTTGTGATTGCTTTGGAAAAGCCCTTTCATGTCTGATTTAGGCATTGACCTGCCAGACTCCTTTTTTTGAACTATCTTTGTGAAGTAAGTGGAATAGTGGCCTCAACAATGTCTATTTCTCTACTTCTATAACCTGGGAATATGTTGTCCTCAAGGTGTTTCAGTCCATCTTTTGTTACTGTAACAAAATACCTGAGAAAATTACCTTTTAGAAAGGGGCTTATTTTGCTTGCAGTGTGGCATGGAGACTGAAAGTACAAAGAGCAGGCACACACTCTGGCGAGGGCCTCTTGGCTGCATCACCTCAGAGCAGGTGGTGGTGGTGGCAGCACTTGCAGGAGGAAGAGGGCCCACGACCAAGCAGGAAGCCCACGAGGCTGGGCGGGCAACACTTGGCTTTTATACCAATCACCTTGAGAGAGCAGACCAGGATACTAGGAGAAGTGCTTCTTTTCTCTGAGGATGGCGCCCTCGGAGCCCAAGTGCCTCATCCAGGCCTCACTTCTGTGAGGTCCTACCACCTCCCTCCGCCAGGCTGGAGACCAAGCCTCCAACACAGGAACCTTCCAGAGACACACTTTGCCCATATATAAACCATGGCTACAGTGAATGGTGAGCCAGAATCCAGGATGCAGCCTAAATCAAGGTCGCCCATCAGTTAAATCCAAAGCAGAAAGGTCATCCTGCGTGAGCTTGGTGGTCCCAATGTGATCATGGGGGTCCTTTAAAGTGGAAGAGAGAGGCAGAAGAGGGTGAGACCAACGTGAGATGGGAAGGCTTGGTGCCGTGCCAGCTCTGCAGAGGGCAGGCAGAGCCATGAACCACAGCAAGGAGTGACATGGAAACCTGGGAAAAGCCAACAGTTAGATTCTCTTCTAGGGCTTTGGAAGAAGACTACAGACCTACTGACACCTTGACATTGGTCCCTGGAAACCTAGGTGACCTTCTGACCTGCAGACCATGAGCACCCAGCTGTGCTGCAGCCACTGCTTGGGGTGTGGTGGTGCTGCAGTTGCCCAAGTCCAAGTCCAACATGCGGCTCTGCCTCTTCCTCAAGGCCACACTTGCAGTAGCCTTTTTCTTTGTCTCCCCTGTAGCTGTGTTGCTCTCCCTAGACATGCAGTTTCACGAGGGCAGAGGCCCAGTCGATCCTGTATGCTATGCACACTGGCGATATGGTATACAGCACATGGCAAAATCTGTCTGTAGAACAGTACCAGGTATGTCATGATCTCTTCCCTAGTAGACAATTTATCTTTGTTGACCAAGTAATTGAACATCATGGCTTAGGTTAGACCACGAAACTCTCAGTGAAGAAGATTGACTTCAGGTGAGTACATGGGTGGGGCACTGCTTGCTTGCTGTCTGCCCTTCTGGCGTTGGGTGCTGAATACACAGGCGACTCCAATGCACTTAAGTAGGGGAGGAGGCAGAGACAGGGCAGTGCTGCCATCACCTTGAAATCAGGAGTGCCATTCAGAACACAGGAGCAGGCATGCTCCAGAATCACGACCTTTGGCAGTGAGGAAATGGAGTGGCCAAACACACAGGAAGGACGGGCCACCTCCTGTCCTGACATGCTCCAGAGCCTGCAGGTGACAGGTGGAGCTTTGTGAGACACACATCCGTCCTCCTGCCCAGGTGGGGCCCACACGATGAAGTCTATGGTTCCATGACATTGACAGTAGATGTCTTTAGGCAAATAACTGAAAAAGTCATCTGACAATTCCTCAAAGAAAAATGTGTGAGGTAAGTAGGGAGGGGCAACAGCGAGGGCTGTCATTCTGCCACCTCCAGTTTGAGCAGCACAGACGATTCGGGGCTGGTGGGAAGGGTTATAGACAGGCGAGTGGCTCCAGCATGGGAATTAAAAGGGCACCTGCGAAATCTGTCAGAAGGCACTTTCGAGATGTAGCGCCAAAGAATTATATCAGAAAGGTCACTTGGAGAAATACGAGTGTCACAAAGTTAAGTACATCTGGGGAAGATCAGATAATAGGAAATATCTTTTTTCAAAGCTGAAATGATAGATTGCAAGAATGGCAAAGTGAAGCACACAGCAGATATAAAGAGAAATCAAGAAGAGGGGGAAAATAAAACAGGAGGGTAACACAATAGAAGGGAAGCCAAGGAATCATAGAAGCAATGCCTGGAAACAGCAGCGAAGCTGATTGAATAAAGGGAAATTTATTCAGAACATTCAGATGGCGAGATTCAGAAAAATAACCCACGGAGCAGCATTCTGGCTGATTGCAAGAGGCTGTGAAGGATACATCTTTAAAAAATTGTCATATGCTCTCATGGAACACTGGATGAATAATTTAACAGGAACGCCGGAGACTTATGGGAAGAGTATTGTTGGTGCAATGCTAACCCTGCCCCTTTATGGATTTGCTTTTAGGTGATGGTTTGGTTCTAACCAACATGATCATTTCTGGTGTCACCTCGATGCCAAAAGTGAAACAGAGAGCTTTAAGAACTTTGGGATTTGAGATGCAGCCTGAGACTTATCATCTCAATCACTTAGCACTGTAGTTCCTGCTAAGCGAACTCTCCCCTGTCACCTCTTGGCCTCCCTCCAGCTTTGTCTTCTGCACCACCCCCGGCGTCACTAGCTGGGTTTCCTTGCGATTGCAAAGGCTTCTGTGGCTGCTGTTGGTTGCTGCCTTGCATCTGACTGGTGGGAACACCTTCCCACTGCAAGGACCCACTCTTGAAGGACAGAGTGAGGACAATCAGCACCTGCTGAGTGGCAGTCCCTTGAGTCACCTGGCCTGGGGCAGACATTGAGTAGAAAGTCCTTTGAAGATTCAGAAGGCCACTGATCAGCTAGGAAGGGGCACTGGGTGACATTCCCACTGCATTACCAATGCCAGCATATGTACAGGTGGCCATTTGTCACGAAGCCTGGAAAATGCTCACAGTCACCAGAGCAGAAATGCAAGTTCTTTATTGCACATCATGAAGGGAAGATTGAAATAAGATGCTGGAGTCCTGCGTCAATGATTTTATCTTTGCAATCCTTTCAAAACTGTGGTTAGTACTTCACATTCTGTATATAACACAGAAGGCCTGTGGAGGTACAGCGTTAGCCCCAGGGGCCTGAGCATGTGGCATGTGACATTGGGCCACTTGATTCATTCTTTTCCAACCTTTTGCCCCAAGCTAATCTGTGCTTTATCTACTGATGCAAAGATAATTCAATTTATGGAATGTTATGCAAGCACTCATTGAGCTTTATGGGACTGTTAAAAACCAACCACTGTTCTTACAAAGGGAAGTAAAGCCATGGAGAAAATTGCTCATCAGATCAAGTTGCTGACGCTGAACTTCCAAAACTGATATGTAGATAAGCTTCATATTTCTAACACCTTGCACTGGTTGGATAGTTTCCTAACATAAAATCAGTTATTTTTGTCTCTTAAAAATAAAAATAAGTGAATAATAATTTAAAAAATGAAATTATGGTAAAAGGCAGACACAGGCCATTCAGTTTTTACAGAGACGTGCTCTATGATGAATGGATGGCACTGTGTTTTCTCCAAATGACTCTCTGTCTTCTGAAAGGGTTATTTGCAGATGTTACTTAATTTCATTAATAAAGCTTGAACTGGGTACTTCTGTATCTGCCATAAAAATAAAATGGAATAGAAATAATGCAATTATAGATACAAGTACTAATGAATACATTAACTAGGTAAATCCCAATAAAATCTATAATTTACTGTGTTTCATCAACTGGGCCTTGACATCAAGTGTCACTTTTATGACCCTGTGCAACCTTTGGAAATGAGGTACTTGTTGCTTTTTATGCACCATCACAGAAAAGAGCACCCTGGACATTCTAGCAGATAAAGGAACACGGGGGGAATAATTTATGTCTCTTATAATGTCTGCAATGGAAAATAATTATACATAGATTTTATCACAGATGTAGCCTGCATTGGAAAAGGCAGCAGAAATTCTTTCCTAATATATAGATCATTTATTTGTTAATTTTAGGATTGCTCTCCTTTTTCTTTGTTAAAATAACCCTACATGAGAGACAGAGTGCTCCGTCACTTGCTCTGTGGAATGACTTGCTATTTCACTTAAAAGATCACACTTCCTATCACCACAGGGGAACCAAGAAAGAGCCAAGCAAACTATGTCATTTCCACTGCCTGTATGGTCTCCTTCCTGTCAACTGTATTGAGGTCAACTGTCTGTTGGACTGCAGATGGCACCCTTGACACTCCGCGGGCCATCAGCTCGTGGCGTTGGCACCGTCCCACCACGCTGTAGCCCTTCATCCTCCTGAGTCTCCCACAGCTGCTCCTGCCCATCAACCAGACTCACACCACCAACGGCAGGGCTGACACATGCTAGGTGCTACCATGGTCATCGGGGTCTTGCACGCATTGCCCAGGACCGCAGGACCAGGGCTGTTATGTCTCTCATCCCTGTTGACCTTCCCACCAGTGGCCCAAGTCATCACTTGGATTTCTCCTTGGGATGAGTTTATTTCACTTAGGATGATATCCTCAGGGGTCGCCCGTGTCGTGACACACGGCAGCCAGCCTTCCTCTCTTTCAGTGCTGAGTAATTCACACCTATGTGGCGCTTGCTTTTCACTCTTCCACCCAAAGGCATGTGGGTTGCTTCCACCTCTTTTTTTTTTTTTTTTTTTTTTGTTCCTGGGGATTGAACTCAGGGGCACTTGACCACTGAGCCACCACATCCTCAGCCCTATTTTGTGTTTTATGTAGAGACAGGGTCTCACTGAGTTGCTTAGTGCCTTGCTGTTGCTAAGGCTGGCTTTGAACTCGTGATTCTCCTGTCTCAGCCTCCCAAAGTGCAAGGATTACAGGGGTTTCCACCTCTCGATTGTGCTGAATAATGCCACAATCAATATGGATACAGAGTATCTCCCTTATCTCTGCTTTCAGTCCTTTTCAATCCTTGCATACCTGGAAGTGGGGCTGTTCCTTCAGATGGGAATCCCACATTCCATTTTTAAAGGTGGCCTCCTACTGGTTTCCACAGAAGCTGTGCCACTTTACTTTCCCACACACAGTGCTAGAGGTTTCCAGCCCCACATCCCTGCCAACACTTGCTACATTTTCTTCCTTTCTTTTTTATAGTAGCCATCTTGGTTAGAATGAAGTGATAGCTCCTTGTGGTTTTAACTTGCATTTATTTATTGATTATTGATGTTAATCATCTTTTGATATTATTGGTGGCATATTATACCTCTTCAGTGAAATGTCTATTCACACCTTTTACTGGTTTTGTAATCGGGTCATTTGATTTTGCTGTTGAGTTCCAGGCTGTCTTTATCAATTCTGGACATTACTCTTCTTAGGTGCATGACTTGGGCGTGTCTCTCGCTGTTGGTGGGCTGCTCTTTCTCTCTGGCTGTTTTGCCAATGCACCAAAATTTTTTAAGTTTATGGTGCAGCCCCACTCACGTAGGTTCATTTTGTGCCTGTGTCCTTGGTTACACATAAAAGAAATCATCGCCAAATCCCATGTCGTTGAGCTTTCCCTTGTGTTTCTTCCAGGTGATTTGTAGTTAAGGCCATGCATTTTGAAACGAGGAAGTACACAGACTTTAGACTTGCCTCTGTTGCAAGATTGTTTGTCTAGTTAGAAGACCTTGAGATTCTATAAAACTTTTAGGATTTTTTTCTATTTCTGAATAAAAGCATCCTAGGGATTTCAATAAGCATCACTGTAGCCTGGCGTGAGCATTTTAACAACAATGTCTTTGAATTTGAACAACAATTCAAAACTATAAACACATTTCATTTATTTGTGTTTACAGTAATTTTTGCCTAGTATTCTGTTGTATGCTTGTATTGATTTATGCAGTCAATGATTTAATTAATCCATGCTGTATTGCTGACTGTTTGAATTGGTTCAATCATGTTATCAGAAAAAAATCTGTGGTGCGTAATCACCTATGTGCATGGTTTTTTATGTTATGCAAGGATGTCCAGGATGAATTCCAAGAAACGGAATTGCTGAATCACAATGGAAGTCTAGGCTTTTGTAATTTTGATAGATAATGCACAACTGTCTTCCACAGAGGATGTTACAGCCATAAAGATAAAAATACCTTCTTCCACAGCCCAAATGAGTAGGTCATCCAATGTCCAGTTTCCTGCAGTGCCATGTGCGGAGAGGAGCACTTGAGTATAATTCCAATGAGCCCCCAGCAAAGTAAGCATTTTGATTATGCCTGCATTTTCTTTCCAGTGAAACTTCTGCTTATCTAGGTTGCCTATTTCCTCCTTGATTTGTTGCTTTTTCTCTTATCAATGTGAAGAATTGCATATTAGAAGAATACTTGGCTTCATATGCGTGGCCATAGCTGCTCTCCCCTGCCTCTGGGCTTTACTTTTTATGTACTGCCGTCCCCACTTTGCTGGTTCATACAGAAGACTTTTGGGTTTAGCAGTAATTTTTACCAGTTTTTCTTCTACAGCTTCTCAATTTTAGACAGACTTTCTTTTTTCCCAGGTTATAGAGAAATTTGTTCACGTAGCCACACACCTTTTTAGTTATGTAAAGGGTTCACTTTTAGAATTAAACAGTCAAACACTGGAATTTTCTGAGATGTAGTGTTAAGAGTGAATCCAACATCAGTGTTGCCACAAATCAATCAGGCACTGCTGACTGAAAAGCCTGCTGTACTCTTCTCAATTTCATCACCTCATTGATTACATTCCAAAGCTCCTGTGCACTTCAGTGTCCTTCCTCGGCTTACTTCTTCATGTGCCAATACTATGCCATTTTAATGATGAACATTTTCTCAGGTGTTTTACTGTCTGGTAGGATTATTATCTCTCATGGCTTTTTCCCTCTGATTATTTTTTAACCTTATCTTCCATGTAAGCCTTAGGATAAGCTGGTCTTATTCCTCCTGAAATACCCATTGGTGGCACATTAATTGCACTGTGTTAAATTGCAAATCACACTGCATAGATCTTGAACATACCCACATCTTTGCATGTATTTTCTGCATTTGTACTCTTCAACAGTGTTGGAACATTGGAGTAGGTGGGGTGTCTTTCCTCTTAAGTTTATTCCTAGTTACTTTATATTTGGAGAATTTTCCTCTGTGGGAGATTTTTATGCATTTTTATTAACCCTCTACACTGCAAAATTTCTGAATTGTAATATTTTTCACAACAGTTTCAGCTGATTCTCTTGTTTTTTTTTTTTCTTTTCAGGAAATTCTATTATTACATGGTGATAGAGTTGACTCATGTTTCCCAGATTTTGCATCTTTGTTTTCCTCTCATGTAATTGTTCTGGTCATTGTTAAATGATGTTGATAAGAGTGAGGATAATATGATAGTTGAATTAACGGTTTCTCACACAAATGTCTCAGCAATTTCACTTACACATGTACGTGCAAAAGCCTAAATGAAAACTGAGCAAACATAATCAAAGAACATTTTAAAAATGTAGTTATTTAATAATCCACTGGAGTTTATTCCAGATGCAAGGATAGTTGATTTTTAGGAAATATATCAATCTAATTCATAACATTAAAAGATCTAAAGAAAAAAAATTTATGTTCATCTCCATAGACGTTGACAGGCATTTGGAAATATTCAACAACCATTCATGATTTTAGAAAAATTAATAAATCCAGAACAGATGGCCATTTCCTAATTTATACAATGTGTCCACTTCTGTCTAAAAGCCAGATTCTCAGCAGTGCAAGCAAGAGGTGCTGACACGGCTCAGGCTTTCCTTGTGCCCAGCCTATGGGCACTCTCAGCATTTCATGGTCTGAGGAGAAGAAGGAGTCTGCTTCACTTTGAGGATATAGCATTTGTTGTCAATAAGGTAGCTTCTCTTAGTCCATTGCATCTCTAGGACTTTCACCTCTTTTCACTTAAAACCTGATCTGTCAGGGAAGAGAAGAATGAACTGAACTGGCCACCACTCACCTTTGTCTAGTCCTCCCGTGGCTCCTGGCCCTGCCATGCTAGTCAGCTACCATGTGACTTCAGAAGCAGATGCTCATAGCTGCTACATCTTGTTTGGCAACAATTGATTTTTATAATTTTTCTTTTTTCTTATTTAATAATTTTACCTAAATTAATACCTGTTTTGTCTGATAGTACAATTGCTTCCCTGATGTTCTTATTTCTCTTTTCATAGAATAATTTTGCTTTCTATTCAGAATTTCAGTCTTTACCAAATCATGTTGTTTTAGGTATGTTCCACTAAATAACACAAATTTGGGTTTTACTTTGTGATTGCATTCTAAAATGTCTTATTTACATGTATTAAAATAAGAAATACATGTGGACATAGTTTTAGAATCTTATTGTATGTATACTCTATGTTGAAAGAACTTTTAAAAGTCTCTATGTTCAGTTTCCTTTGTGCATTTGACCGATAAATAAGAAGACTGTGTTTTGTTGGTGTTCTATGGCTTACCTTTATCCCTGTAAGTTTGTGTAATAATTTTATTTTGTTTATTTTTATGTGGTGCTGAGGATCGAACCCAGTGCCTCACACATGCCAGGCAAGTGCTCTACCACTGAGCCACAACCTCAGCCCTTGTGCAATCATTTTAATCCTTCATTACTGAGGTGGTATCTGTCTGTCCTGAGAAATACAACGAATCTCTCAGGTTTTGTGTGCTCAACAGAGTAATTTTGCCAAGATAAACTTCAATTGTTAGGTTAAGTTTTCCTGGTACAAAAATGTGACTTTTCAAAAAAGTAGTTCCACTTCTTCATTTCAGAAAAAAAACATTTATAGAATGGACATAGGTGTAGGAAATTCTCTCTGTCCATGGCAGAGTAAAAAGAACTTACAGATAATATAGCTTCTAGAAATTCTCTTTTGTTTGGCTCCAAAGAAATTTTTCTGCTCTTTATTTTTTGTCTTAGCCTTTTAGATGCTCCAATTATGCATATATTGTATCACCATATAAATTTTAGGATTGGCTATTGGTTTTCACAAAAATGCCTACAGGGATTTTGGTTATGATTTTTTAAATTTACAAATCAATTTGGGAGAATAGACAATAATATTTGATTTCCAATGTATGAACATTGTTTTTTTAAGTCAGATTTTTCTTTAAGAATTTTGATCTTCAGATAAAGCTATTATCTGAGCATATCCATGTAGACTCGATTTAATTACATGAATCTTAAAAATCACAAAGAATTCTTTCAAGTACAAAGAAGTGAGAAGGAAATTAGAAGAGATCCCATGAGAGAGAAAAAATTGGCTCATTAGATTTTTGATAGAATTTGACAGTAAAGGTACCTGGGTCCAGAGCTGTGTTTGTAGGACTATTTTAAGCAAAAAAATAAATAAATAATTAAAATAAAAAATTAATTTCTTTAATAGAATTACACTTTTCAGTTAACTTTTTCTTTATTAAAGGAGGCTTGATAGTTTGAATCATTTAATAAATCTGTTTAATTTATATTATTATTTTTGCATACCTTTATTAATATTTGCTTATTATCCTTAAAAATTTGTGTAATCTCTAATAATACCCTTCTCTTATATCTTGGATTAATAACTTCTTTTCTCTTTTCTTCCTCATCATTCTGACTTGAGGGTAATTAACTGCATTGATCTTTTTCGTTATAATTTTTTTTAGTACGTAATAGTGAGGTCATTGTGACTTATTCATACATGTACATAAAACAATTTGCTCCATTTCTTTCTCCAGTACTTTTGAAAACTAATCTGTTTTTACTGGACATGGTGGTGCACACCTGTAATTCTAGTGACTTGGGAGGCTGAGGCAGGAGGATTGTAAATTTGAGGCCAGTCTTGGCAACTTAATATGTCCCTATCGCAAATTTTTTTCTTAAAAAAGTAAAAAGATCTGGGAATGAATCTCAGTGGTAAAGAACCCCTGGGTTCAATCTCTAGTACAGAAGAAGAAGAAGAAGAGGAGGAGGAGAAGGAGGAGGAGGAGAAAGAATCTGCTTTTTTAGTGATTTTTCTTCTTTTTTCTGTTCTTAAATCTATTGATTTCTGTTGTTATATATATTATTTTTTACTTTATGCTTACTTTAGATTTACCTTTATTTTATTCTCTATTTTTTAATGTAACAGTTTTAGCAATTTGGGGGGTCCTTTTTGTTTTTAATTTTGTCTTGAATGCTATAAATTTTCCTCAGGGCTTTGCTTTATCTACATTCCATATATTTTATATAATGTGCTTACATTGTAATTTAATACAAAAATATTTCCATTTTTCATGAGATTAATTCTTCTAGGTATAAGCTATTCAAGGGTACATGATTTAGTTTTCATACTTGGGACATGGCACAGTATGAATGGGAGACCAGATATTGATTTCTAGTTAATTTATTTTAGTCAAGAATATACTGTGTGGTTATAACTATTTTAAATTTTTTGAAGTTTAATTTTTTAAAAAGCTACATAGCTTTCTCAATTTTTAGCAGTAATTAAATATGTCAGTATTAACATATTCATTAATCTCATATTTATTGAACCACATAAATAAGAAAAAATAATGTTTAATGGAACTCTACAGAAACGATATTTAATTTCCTTCTTAGGTTTTGCTTGTGAACTACATTCCAAAGAAAATCAATTATGAGCACAAAGTCATAAGAAATTGTGTGATCAAATGTTTTTTCATATCCTTTTGAATCAAGCTCAAGGATTTTTCAAAGATTGAGTCATATCCTCCTAGATAATTATTTTTTGCCAAGTTTTCTTGTCTAACACACTTTTAGATATTCTGGGTTCTTTTATACAGTGTGAATTCAAAACTTTTTACATAAGTAAAGGAGAGTATTTTATTTATGTATTTATTTATTTTTATCTTGGCTTCACTTGCAGAGTCCCGAGTGTCGAGATCATGAAGATACTCTTAAGACTGCACCTGTCCCTCTGGTCTGTGCTATACTCAGAAAGAATATTCAAGCAAAAGTTAAGATCCAAGGACAAAGGTGAATTTTTTTTGAAACTTTCTAATCATTTACTTCTTAAAGAGCTTCTCAAGGATGATATACAAAAGGCACCAGAATATCTCTCCCTGCCCCAGGAGACAGAGGCAGTCAGACAGAGGCAGGTGACTCTGAGAGACTCACACCAGCCACAGTGTCTCTATCTGCCTCAGTACCACCTCTCTCTGTGCCTGTATCTCTCTCTGTTTATACACAAAGGGCAAAAAGCAACCTTCTGAAGTAAATTCTCCCTCTGAAAGAATGAAAAAAAGCTTTCAGACAAAGTACTTTCAAATTCACAGTTGCTCCGGGGCCTTAGAGGATGTTCCTTGGGAGAGAAACCCAGTTCCTGCCCGAGTGCAGAGAAGAGAGTGCAGCTGAGCGCCGGGTTCTGTGGACTGAAGACTGCTTCTGAAAAGCAGGTGTGCCAGAGAGGGAGACACCTTTGCTGAGAAAGGAGCGTCCCTCTCCAGCTTCTTTCAACAGTGGATTCATCCATTCCAGGAAGTGCCTGCGCAGGAAGAGGACCCCCAGGCACAGATCCAGCAGCCTTTCTCAGTAGATCTCCCACTGGTAACGAGGTCCTTCAGGTTCTTCTTGGAAGACTGCTGCAGGCATTATTTGGTTGGTTTGTTTGAGGAGTGTTTCCCACAGCTTTTTCAGACCTTGGCATACATTTTTAAATATGTAAATACATGTACCTAGATGCATATACATGATCTTTTTTTAATTCAGGAAAGCATCTTTGCCCCTAGATGACATTTCATATTGACAGCGCCTTCTAGAATATCTGCTCATTGATGATCAGGATCCCATATTTATGGCAGAAATATTTTCTTGGCATTCCTCAAGGCGCAACTATCTTGCATCTTTGCAAACCGCCCAGGGCAGAGTATTCCAGCGCTATCTGTTAATACCAGAAGGTTCTGCATTACATATTTTATGTTAAGATGCAAAACAGTGTCACCTAGGGGCCTCAGATCTTTGAGGAGAAATGATATTTTTGTAATGAGTGTGTCCTCTTCTTTCACCAGGTCACTTTCCCAAGCACCAAGAGATGTGAATATTTTGACCCTTCTTCTGCAGTGATGTTAGGAGGAATTTTCCATATAGATTTAATGGATGTAGTTAAGGTGAAACATGCTCATGAGTTAAATGCTAAGGAAGTGGAACGCCCCGGCTGCAGGAGTCTACACAATTAATATCAATGCCTCAGACAGCCCGGGTCCATTTCATCTATTATTTTGACTCAAACTGGAAACATCAGTGACCAGCCTCTTGTCTGGGTTTAGCAATTCCTGGAGTCCTCCTTCTGCTCCCAGTGAGGTGATGAGGAAAGACACAATGGTCTGCTGTTTCTGTGCAAAGCAGGCATCCACCAAGCACCAAATAGTCACGACTTCACAATTTTATTCTAAATATAATATCATCTGTGCAAAAAATAATATTATTGGGTAGGGGGACGGTAAGGAAGCCACAGATGACAGTTAGTTCCGACTGTCAATCTACACGTTTAATGAGAATCTCTGCTCAATTTAATGAATCCTGGAGCTTCACCCTGGCATCATTTTAAACAGAGCTTGCATCTACCGCCTCGTGGTGTCAGTTTCCGGCCTCCATTATGGCAGCTGGATGTACCCCTAATGGAAGGAGCTTTCCTCGTGAACTATTAAGCATATATAAGCAATCACCACTAATGTGCTCAGATGAAGAGGGCAGGAGGTGTGTGTGTGTGTGTGCAGAGAGAAAGTGTGTGCATGAGGGGTTGTCAAAGCACAGAGAGTTTTAATCAGGACTGGAGATGTCCTGTGTGCGTATTAGCACAGGAGCCAGAACAATGAGAGAGAAAAATGCCACAAGTTCAAGGAGACCCTGTAGCCTAATTGGCCCCAGTTGAGGGTGCACTGCTGGCCACTGTCGCCTCCCTTTGTCTCCCCTACAAATGGCTGTGAGGTCAGCCGGGTGCATGATCTTGCCATGGTGCCTCTGCTCTCCCATGGCCATGGCCTGGAGAGAGTTGCAGGAGGGATCATGGCCCTGTTTTCTCTCATTTGCTCCCTAAAATCTTTGGGATTCATTTGGCTTCAACATTCCAGATCCCGGCTCCTCTCTTCCTTGACTATGTGAAACGTACTGGGGGGCCTCTTCCACACACAGCTTCTGTGGCTTGATCATCACCAGGGGTCAGGTGAAGACTGAAACCAAAGGCCTTTCATCTCAATCATTGCTAACGAGGAAGAGACATCTGCCCAAACCCTGTGGGGCTCGTCCCTCTCCCAACATGAAGGTCATTCATGACAGGACATGCCTTGTATCACCTCCCAGTCCCTCTTCTCCTCCTGCACCTTGCTGCTTTTGGCTTGTGTCTGTCTGTGCCTCGAAGCCGTGAGAGATGTCAGTGTTTCCTCTGGTGTCCGACCTCAGTCTGGAGAGTTCGAGGTGGATGGATTCTGCCGTGGTGCCGTGGAGACAGTGAGTGGATGTGTAATTCAGACAAGATTGCTCCAGGCTGGGTGATGCTAATTACTAGACTCAGCCACAAGCAAACAATGGAACCTTCAAGGAGATGACAATAAATTTACAAAAGGTCAGGGCACCCTCTCCATGCAAAACTTCCTGCAGGACGGACGTGTCCCTGTCAGCAGGGCTTGACTGCGTGTGACGGTGCTGCCACCTGCTGCTGCAGCAGGCTGAAGATGCAGCGGCTGCTCTGCCCTCTGCCTGCAGCGGGGCCACAGAGCTCCCCTTTGCTCAGGCTCCCAGTTCCAGTGACAGTAGAGCCCAGAGGGGCGTGGGAGCCGCTTCTTAGGGCGGAGTTGCTTTAGCAGATCCCCACTGACCCCAGTTACACCCCTTCAGGTTAGGAGCCACGCTGTAAGGTGACTCCATGGGGGGCTGTGAGCCTCATTGGCAGGCCCTGCGGCGGGTCAGCTCCTTGGGCCACAGCCCCTGTGGTCTCCACTCTAACACTGAGCAATTAAACACAGTGACAGAGTTAAATCTTCTCATCAAGGGGGAAGAGAAACTTGAGGGAGTTTGGCTCTTGCTTGTCTGAAGATGAGGCAATGTGGCCGTAAATAAGGAGACGCAGTGTAATTGTGTCTTTCTCAAAATGTGTGACAGAGGACACAAGACCGGCTGGAAGGCCAGCCAGCCTCCCCATGTACAATCACGTGCAACCAGCTCTTTAGTGACCTCTCCCTCAGCGCAAATGCCCCTTCTCCTATAGCACGGCTGAGTCACCTCCCCAGCAACCCTTTATTTCCTGCTGTCCTCAGCTTGGTTTCAAAATGAGCTTGCCATTTACCAAGTCAGACACTCCTCAGAGGTGATCATCTACAATTACTTTGGGATGTTCTTAGAATCATGTTTGGAAAAGTGACTCTCAAATATGTTCCTTTTGTCTTGGCATTTGGGGCCATACTACACCTCTGCTGAGTACGGGGAAAATCACATTGATTTTCCTTATACATTATGAATGGAAGAAAAGCATTTGAATCATCTCCTTTGGCTAGTTTGGAAATGGCCTCATCCTCACTAACCGGCCATTTGTGTCTCTATCCTCAGAGAGAAAAATGTGCTGAGCAGACAGGGGTAGAGGTGGTGAGGGGGATGCCCTGAGAAACAGGAGCAGGGACCTTCTGAGAACAGCGGCACAGGCAGGAGGGAAGCATCCTCCTGTCTGACCCCTGAAGAAATGCAGTAGCTCCCAGTGAGGTAAATGTAAACCCAGAGCAGGTGTTTGTGGCCAGTAATATCATATCAACTAGGAAGAATAATCACACCATCACCAGGTAAGCCATTGCAGGAAATCTTCCTCTGCAAGGACCGGAACAACAGCAGTTCACAGCTCAGAGCCCTCTCTGGCCTTTCCAGGGAGGGAAAACATTTTCTATGAAGCTGATTTCTAAAAAACATTGCTACATTTGAATTTTCTTTTGATTTCTGATAAAAATGAGTGTGCTGAAATGGATCCCTTAAGTATGAATTCTCATTCAGGAGGAATTTTGATACTAATCAGGAAACCTCAAAGTCATTCATTTTTTTATAACAAAATTGGAGTACTTAAAAAAATTGTTAGGAGGGTAGTTTGTGATGGTTTTTCTTTAACTTGGGGAAGAACATGTGCTCTTTTCTTTTTATGCTTCCAATCCCCTGCAATCTGTGATAGGTCTTGATTCTGATAAGCATATCAAATATCAGGAATTCCCCCAAAGTACAATATCTCACAACCTCTGGGTTATAAGACAACCTCTTGAATCTCATCTGTGATCTCCAGTCTTCTAAAAATACAACAACCCCTTCCACAAAACACTCTCATTTTTGCACACTGCTAATCAAGTATTTAAGTATAAAACACAAAATCCAACTTAATTTTAATTATGTTCAAGGCTTTTAGTTGCAAATAGAATCCCTGGCATTGTAACAGTCAGACAAGCACTTTCCTGCCTGTCCTTAGGAAATTGGTCACCAGCCATGTCACTTGAGAAGCAGTGGGTACTTTGGCAAAGCAGATTTGGACCTGGCTCAGCTCATGAGAGGGGGTCTAAAAAGATGGGAAAGGCAGAGCTCTTTGGACAAATATTATGATAAATTATTACACAGCCCTGTGAACTTCCATTAAATATAAATGCGTGTGCTGACCTGGCATGGCATTTCAATAGGTAAACAGGTTTTTCCCTTGTTTCACAATGTCAGCAAATATCAGGCCCCAATTGATATTTACGTGACTCCCAGGAGTTGGACTGTCAGGTAGTTACCTCTGTAATAAAGTGTGGTGGCAAGTGAAGAGAAAGGGAAGATGACCGGGCTGGCCCCTCACAGCCCCCAGACCTAGCAGGCCCTCCGTGGCTGAGCTCTGGATGGGATTCAGTGCGCCAAGGATCGCACTCTTACACCATCCCATTCTCACAGGTGGATTTACCAAGTCACACGTTTTTGTTTAGATTTTTTTTGCAATGTGAATGTATAATGTTCATTCGTTTTAACTTAGACTAATGTTCTGTAATAGATCTTCTCCCACGTCTTCCAGCAATGTATTTATTACTTTATGAATCATAGTCTGAAACGAGATGTTTTGCTATTTTATCTAACCAAATAATGTTCTTTTCTATTTATTTCTTTTCACTTTCTCCTAAGTTCTCATACTAAGGTTCAGCCTTTCACTGTTTTCCAGAATTTTTTTCTTCTGAGTTCTTCTGCCAACATCCCTATTTAGAATTCCCTGAAAGCATTACATAAGACAGACAGAATGCAATTCACTATTATCTACGGTTCTTTTCATTCTTCCCCATAAATCAACCCCCCCAGCTTCTTCATCATTTCTGCTTCTCTTCTTTGTGCTTTGAGTTTGTCAACAACGTTTTGATAATGAAGTGTGCCTGTTTGTGTGCTGGTTGCCAGGGTCAGCTGACACAGAAATGCCAGGTAGAGCTTCCTGAGGGGACACACACACAGACAGACACACACACACACTCTCCCGTTCTGGCAGTCCAATCAATTTAAAGACCTGTCTTGTTTTAACTCTCAGCACAGATAGAGGCCCCTCCATTCTAGCTCGATGCCAGAGGGCTTACACATAAACCCTGCTTGACTTGGAAATCAAAGAGGGGTGAGAGAGTTCAGCCTTTCCATGCTGAGGCATGAGCTTGCCAAGAGACAAGACCGGACTAATAAGGGCTGGAACCAGCTTTATCTAGCTAATAGCAGCCTTTGACATCACAGGACCACAGGCCGCTGCCTTGCGTTTGCGTCCTTAAGAAGTGCCACAGTTAGAGCATTAAAGATTTTAATCTGTGCACTAATGGATCTGATAAAGAGATGGAGAGAAAGTGAAAAGATGTCACGCTCCCTCTGCACCGCCATCTCAGGAGGGTCACACGATATCGAAACGGTTACTAATGGCTGATTTTCCAAACTTTGCCATCTGCGTTTGTGGCTTTTCTGTCATCTGCATCTGAAGGCACAGATTCCCCTTCAAAGACTGTCTCCTCTTCCTGGAATACGGTCTGTCATCCATTCTAATACCACACATTATCCAATCCCCGAGGAACCTCTGGCCCAACGAGTGTTCTGAGAACTTCCGGTTGAGTTTGGTTGTATCGTCTCCTGTGAGCTCATTGCTTGAGAAAAAGACAGTTAGGCTGGAATGTAACTGAGCATCACGGAGAGGCCGGCATTCTCATTAATACCAAGCCTGCAGAACAAGTCTTGCCTGCAATCCAACACTTCCAGAATGAACAAAGGATCACGGTGCCCTGCAGTCAAAGTCAGCTTAATTGCATTCAGCCAATATTTATTTTGTGCCCACTGTGTGTGACACATTGAACTACAGAGTATAAAACTTGGAAATTCTCAGTCCCTGAACTAAATAATCGCACACTCTCACGGGAGGAGGAGAACACAATAAGTATACAAATAACAGCTGGGATAGCAGTCACAGAGGAGGTGAGAATGGTGATTAAAAAGCCGTTCCATGGTGGTACTTGAAGCAGTATTTTAGCATTTTCTTGTCTCTACACATGCCATTCATATCTGTGCCTGCTCTCCTAGTGTGTGCTCAGTTCCCGTTGTGTGGAAGGGGACATGGAAGTCTTAGATTTAAGGGCACGTGAGGAACACCGTCAGACACTCACTACACCCAAATGCACGCATGTGCACATTCTTCAGGAACCTGTGCAACCCACAGATGGTGGGAGCAAGGCATTGAACACCTCCCTCATCCAGTTCTTATGGCTGCCCTGTAATTTAATCCCCTACTAAGTGTGACCACCCCGAGGACAGCCAGTGTGGGAGAGAGCTCTGCTCACAGCCCCGACCAAGAGTCGGGGTGGATTTCAGGTGTCGGTGGTGATGACTTGGCTGCACAGCTGAGGTCTGGGTTCTGATGCAAGCTCCACACTCCATGGCTAGGGGGCCCTGGGCACCTCGCTCAACTTCTCACTACCTCATCTGAGGTTTCTTCCTCCTCCTCTTCTCTTCTTCTACCTCCACCCGTCCTTCTTCACCCTCTTCCTCCTGTCTCTCCTCCTCCACCTCTTTCCCGCTCTTCCTTCCCACTCTCTTCATCTTTTTTAATTAGCAATGAGCATCATTATTCATCTCTTTGGCTGCAGAATTAAGTGACAAATGCCCTATTTAATTTTTCTAACTTCCTCTCTAATTCATTAGTAATTTATCTTCCAAGGGAGAAAACCCACAAAATTTTAAGATAAAATGGTTCAGAAAGGTTTCCGTTTGCCACGTTGTATCTCTCTAAAAACCATCTTTGGACCTGGATCCAGGAAGGCCTGGAGCTCTTCAAGTGCTGGGCAATGGAAATCTTGGTCGTGGAAGTCAGTCATGGATTTCTGAGGCACTGGTGATACCTTAAACAGTGGCTAAAATGCCAACAGCTGTTTTCATCTGATTCACCTAACATCGAATTACAGCAAAGGGTCCACTCAGGCTCTGCTCAAAGGGCGCTGGTGACGCAGCAGCTTCACAGAGGCAGCAGGGGCCCCAGGCCAGCAGTGGTTCCTGATACAAGTGTTCCCGCTCAGCCGCTGGCACAGTGGGTCCCAGGACCATGGGTAGTGCTCCTGACAGTCTCCTGTGACGCCTGGAAGGCTGGGGTCTGGTGTGGCCACACTCCTGCCATCACCCACAGACATTTTGTCTTTCCCTAGGATCTTCAGTTTATAAAGCCAGGGAACACTGGCTGCTTTTCTGAAGTAGGTGCACTTGAATGTGGCTTCATGAAGCAGGAAAACATTCAAAGGTTGTGCTATTTGAAGCCGTCCTCCTGCCCTGCATGTAACTGAGAACCTTTGGTCTGTGGGATTACATTATGAAAACATGCCACTTTATTTGTCGCAAAGGTAGTCTTCTACTACCATAGAGAGGCCATCCCTCACCTCGGTAAGGACTCCGGGACCCACAGCCCTTCCTCTGCACCCTACTTCCCATGTCACAAGATCCCACCCAGCACTTCAAGGCTGAGGATGCAAACCAGGCAGGTCAAGGAGAGAGATCACCGCCTCAATGAAGAATGCTCCGTGCCAATGGTGGTCATTCACTCAACAACACACGGGGATTAAATATAACAGCAACATAAAGATCGCTGGGCTTCATCGTTCAGGGATATATTATAGATGTGGGAGCTAATTGCAATTTAATTTTTCAAATGAAGATGAAGAAAGTCCACTTTGTGGTCAGGGTCAGCCTAGTGAATGTCAGTGTACTCTGTGTGTTGTATTGGTAGAGGAATTGCACATGCTAACGTAGTACATGTTATACACGGGATGGCATCATTTGAAATTTGACAATGCATGACGTATTTATTAAAAAATGTAATAGTCGCCCCCTGTAAGTTTACTTAACATATACATAGGTCTTCCAGTTTCAAAAATAGTTTACTGTTTGCCAAATGTGTAGTCCATTATCTATTATCTAAATAAATGCTCAAAATAGGAAATTTTTCCATACCAGCAAATACCAAATTATGGCTCAGGGAATAATTTCCATTTAACTTTATATAATTTGAATGTTTTGCCTCTTTAAAGTAATCGTCACTGCCTATTCAGAATTCTTATATAACAGATGGACATTTTATAGCAAAAGAGTCTTTTTTAATATCTCAACTTTGGAAATTTTAAGAAAGCTCCAGGGGATTTCTATTTGTGTCATTCTAAATAGCATGGAAGATTTGAATCTCCCCCAAGAAGAGCAATCCTTTAGAAGAGTGTCACTGCCAAAACTTATGGTAGGAAATATAAAATTCAAAGGAATGGTTAAAGAGCCTTCTACCAGACCTAAATATTATACAGCACCTCTCAGTATTTGTTTTCCTAACTAATCCAACACCTGGGATTATACTGAACCTGGTTATTGGATAACTTTACATTTAGAGTGTTATTAGAATAACCTTAATTAAAAAGCATGAATTACTTTCCTCTAAGAAGTCCATGTGGAAGAGACTCAATTAGGCAGTCTCTTCCTGTAGTGGTTTGAAGTCGGGAAGCGGGTGGACTGCCTTCCACAGGTGTCCTGGGGCCCACGGAGGCTGCACCATGCTGAGATGACCCCACACCCACTGAAGCACCCTCAGAGGCTCCCCAACCCAAATGGGGGCTGCATAGGTAATCAGCGCCCTCGTTGCCAATGTCTGAATTCAAGAATCAGCATACAGAGCAGACAATCAAAAACAGCCCCTCACTCAGCCCTCTACACAGAATGAGGTTGGGAGCAAAACTGGTAAGAGAATGAGAGAGAGGAAAAAAGGGCCATTTCAACTGCAAACAAAGAGCCCCCACCTTCCAGGAGCCATGCCTGTGGAAAGAGACAGATGATGAGGAGAGGAGAAGCACACCTGGCATTTGCATCGCTCTGACTTAGCGCTGACTGCAGAGGGTGTAATTAGAGCTCTCTGCGCAGGAACAAAGGGCTGTCACCACACAGAGAGGCCCCAAGCTAAGCAAAACCCTGACTGGTTCCATCTTTCAGCTTCTCCCCGTGCCTCAGAAGAGCAAACAGAAGAAAGGATGTGGTGCGGATTTCCCTGGTGCTTGGAAAGGCAAGCGCTCTCTTCTGTTAAGGTCCTTACAGAGAGTGATTATGGCTTCCTGAGGCCAGGGAACAACTCACCATTCAAGGGGCCAAATAACTGGTAATAGGATTAGGAGGGCCACTTGCAGGCAGGCACTCTCTGCTGCCCGTCCTCTGCTAATTTCATGGAGACGCTGAGCACTCAGTTGATTAACTCGTCTCCTGTGCTTGGCGGTGTTTTTCTTTCCCTACCCAGCGGAACAGAGCTGAGCAGCAAGCCAGGGTGGAGGCAGGAGCCCTGCCTGCCCTGCCCTCCCCCAGGGCTTCTATTCCTGAACAAGGAGAGATCAGAGTGTTCACAGAGGTGCAATCTCAAAGCAGAGCTCAGTTTGCTTGTTTCATTAATTTTAAAAAATTGCGAAGTGTGCTTCTCCACAAGTCCCCATATCTGTTCTTTTTATAGGTTCTCTATCTCCCTAAATTTGTCCTAATTCTTAGATCCCTAAAGGCAAAACTCCCATACCACAGACTATGTAGAAATTATTATTAGGTTGAATATTTAGATCTTTCACTTTAGTAAATTTCATCGGAAAAAGTTTGTGTTCAAGGGACAAGGAAAGAATGTCATGTACCCCTTAAAGACAAGCTTGCCAGGTCCACAGTGTGGCTGACAGTCTGACATGGCCTTCCACGGCCTGTAATGTCAGGTCGACCTGACTGTGGAGCCTACTGTGGTCCAGACCCACAGCCCACCTCCAAAGGGTAGATGGCCGAGCACACCTTGGAAAGACTCATCTCCAAATGCTTCACACTCAGAAATGACAAATGGCGTGCAAGGCTCCCAAGGCTTGGGAAGCGGGTGTCACAATGGGCCTCACACCTGCCCAGGCTCTCTCTTCCCCAGCTTTTCCTTCTAAACCCAAGTCCTGAAAGAGGGCATCTTGCTAATTCCCAACACACCATTCTCGCTCAGTTTTACAAACATAGACCATCATGAAAGACACAACAAAATGTACATATACAGTAAAGTATGTCACCTATAAATGTTACTGACCGAATTTCCATATTTTGGCCAACACCCTGAACCTTTTTTTACTGTGCATATGTAAATTTCCGTGGCAATACCCCTAGGTGGCAGGGTAATATTACAATACTTGAGTTCTGAAGGTACTCAGTTTCCTAACCTTGAGAAAGAGAGAGAAGGAGGGAGGGAGAGAGGGGAGAGAGAGAGAGAATATGAATATCTGAAACAAATTGTTAGAATTCTTAATCTTGATTTTTGACATCTCCAAAAATAGATAGCACAGAAAATTGGCTGGTGGCAGGTGATAAGCAGGTTTCACCATCAATATCGAACCAAAGACAAGTTTGACTGTTCCACAGGCAGCATTAATAAGAACAAGGTTCTCTGGTACATTGAAGAAGAAGGTGGGAGCAGAGGTCTCAAAGCCAATTTTCTCCCCATGTTCATAAAAAGATCACTACTGGATGACAAGTTGTTTCTAAAATATTCCGTATTGTTTATTAATGGTGATGAAACTCAACAGAAGAACATCCTGATTATGAGGCATGGTCTATAGCTAAACCGTTTTTGATTCTAAAAAAAAAATTTTCAGAACATATTGTGAAACAGTTTTCATTTCAGGTGTGGGGCAAGAGTCCTCGTAAACACTGATCCTGTAAATCACTACAAACATGTTTGGATGCACAGACAGGGAAACCCGAGAAAGACATTTAGAAACTGGAGGTAGTACTTCCATCTTTTACATTGATCCCATAGAAAGTGTATGAAATATAATTTAAACATTGTATCACATATAACAACAAACAATAGACCATACGCATACTGTTGAAGCTCTATGATTATAGTTTGCAAATGAAAATAACTATGTACTCATGTAATAGAATAGTATATAAATACCGAAATCATGTTCACGAATAATACTTAGTAAACTGAAAAATAGTAATTATATCAGTAAGTGAAAAATCAGCACTCAAATTATAAAACTATTGATTGTAATAATATATTCAAAAATAGAAAGACGAGCATAAAATAACAAAATATTTACAAGAGTTTCCTGTAGGTAACAGAATTATGCACTATTTTCTCTTTGTTCAACAGTTCTACATTTTAGAATTTCTCCAGTGAGTTCATATTGCTTATGAGAGTAATAAAATATTTTAGATGATGCAGTTCTTTGTGTAATATTCAAAATCCAATCCTCAGGAGATGAATAACAAAGATACAGCTATGTGACTTTCTCTGGGACTTCTATGACAATATTCAGGCTGAGGACAATCATTGAACTTCTCTGTGTTGGGTCTTTTGTACATTTTTGTTTGTCTGCTTTGTTTTTAAAAAATATAGGTGAAATGAAGTTATAGTAAGATGACCTATAAAATTTTAAAATTCTAAAATTCAGAGATTGGATAATATCTTGTAAGATAAATCTGTAAGGGAAGTGTCAACACATGACATCTGAATTCCTGTATATGAGAATCCACAGTATCACACGTCCTGCCTGTGGTGCTGTGTGTTCCTGTAACTCATTTGCATATTCTCAATGAGCTACATTCTTTCGCTTATAAACATTATATGTATCTTTACCATTTTTAATGGAAAAAATATATTAACTTTTCATACATTTGCAAAATGTCATGAAATGCATGTCCCGCAGGGTCACAGATTTATACCCCAAGTTTATTCCTGTTTCAAAAAGCTGCTGAGCACATGCCTCTTATGAGCCAGCAGTGTGCTGGGTGGAGACAGAACTGAGAAGGAGTTCATCTGTCCCGGAGGAGCTTCCTTCAGCTGAGACCGGACGCAGGTGGGAGGCTATTCCTGGCCAGGCCTGAAAACCGGGGAGCAGGTGAGGGATCCCCAGGTGTCTGTGCAAAGCAGAAGGTGGGAGGGAATCAGGAAGTCTCTGAATGGCTGAGGACAAGGTGAAGATGGCTTGGTTGCTGAGCCTTGGAGGGAAAGGCCCAGTCCCTCTTGGTTCCCTCCTCACAGGTGAATGCTGACGCCACCCACGGGGTGATTTTGAGGATGAAAGGGGATGGCAAGTGTTGGTGAGAAATACGCACAACGGGGTTCGTGAAGCTGTGGCATGGTGGAGAGATGGAGCAAGTGGCTTGGAGAAGGCCCACCTCTGGCTGGGGCCTCTGCATGGTCATGGGTCCTGAAATAACAACAGCGCAGTCAGGCCCTGGAGTGGCCAGATGGGGAGGCCACCTGTGGGAGGCTGAGCAGGCCAGGCCGGAGGTGACAGATGTGGCTTCCCCTCACCCTGCATTAGCTGGAATGGAACCCAGGCAGACCAGCCATGACCTCGCAGAGGAGGACAGAGAGGAGGTGGAAGCCATTCGGTTCTGCAGCAGCGTCTTCACCTTAGTCCACCAAAAGCATGCTCGGACTGGAGAAGGGACAGTGTCAGGAAGATTGTCTCCATCAAGGAGCTTCATCAGACCCTTTCCCTTCTTTGATCCAACTGTGCCATTACGTTACCTCTGCCTCAGAGGCGAGCGTGGTGGTATTTATTAGATACTATTTATATCTAATCTAACATCTAATATTTATTAGATTTTAAATGTAAGGGCACGGAATGGCATAACCAAAGCTTACCCACAGATGAAGCCTACAGACAAAGTGATAAGGGGAAGGTCAAAGGCAGTGGCCCCTGAGCAGGCAAGACCTGGTTTCCATTGAATGACAAGAAAACCCCACAATGGCCTGCAGGTAAGAGGGAGGTGGAATGCCCCTTTTTTCTAAAGGTCGACGGGCTTCCAGCTCTCAAAATCAGGAACTGTAGACTCCTCTCCACTGATTCATGGAGAGTGGATGGAGTCTCAGCCCACCTTTATCCAACTCTACAAGCTGATGCATAAGAAGGCACATAAAGCCTGTCCTCTTGGCTGATGGTCTGGATGACCTGATTTCTCTGATAATTGTGATATAAATACAATATTTATATCACATTGGTACTATGGTATATTTTTCTCTAACAGATTAAAAACCTGTGGTGTATACAAACATTTGATGTATATATGGAAAAACAGCTGTTTCTTGGATGGTAATTTTATATTTCATTAAGATTACAAGTCTTGCCAACCAAGTTCATAAATTTTATAACTTCTAAATAAAATTCCACTGGCTTTTTGAAAGCACAATAATAATAATTCTCAAACTTATCCAGAAAAGAAAGGCATAAAGGTAGGAAGGAATTAAAATTATGGGAGGAAGTATAAAAAGATCACTTGACTTCTCAGATAGCAAAATGCATTTTACAGCTAAAATTAAAATGGAAAGGCAGAGTATTGATACCACAACAGATGGTGAGTTAAGAACAGACTGAGCTTCCAAAGTAGATTATCTGTGCAAATCTCAAGTTTGACAGAAATGACCTTTCACCTCCTGGGAAAGCTGGAGTTTCCAATAAATTATGTTCTTTCAGTTGACTAGTATTTTACTGAAAAAAAAAAAAGGACATTTAGAAACCTCTTTCTGTGGAAAAAATGGCAAATGAAAACACAAGTCCTATATTTTATGTACAAAAAGTAATATTCTATTTTGTAAAGAAAAAGAACAAAAATTATATTTAGCACATTTCATACCTTGATTAATATCTGTTGAAATAGTGAAAAATATGTTCTTGGAGTTCAGGTGGTTACCTACTAAAGACCCCCAATTATCCTCTCCTCCCCTCAAATATGAAAAAGACATATCCACCTTTGGTAAAAGCAACTAAACCAAAGTTAACAGTCACACATGTGATTAAGAAAGAGACTTGACACAAAAACAACATGCATTTATTGACTGGTTCCTATGTCATTCTTACATATCAATAGGAAAAAACTACATATCAACAACTCAGTGTGCAGACCTTGAGCAGGTCATTCACAGACAAGCATGTGCAAATGGCCAGGCTTCAGTGGTGGAAAGACTTCCAGCTCAGAAGCAATTACGCAAATACACATCAAAACCAGGAGTCCGGGCGCAGTGGCACACGCCTGTAACTTCAGCACTTAGGGAGGCTGACACAGGAGAATCGTGAGTTCAAAGCCAGCCTCAGCAATGCTGAGGCGCTAAGCAACTCAGTGAGAACCTGTCTCTACATAAAACACAAAATAGGGCTGGGGACGTGGCTCAGTGGTCAAGTGCCCCTGAGTTCAATCCCCAGTACCAAAAAAAAACCAAACAAACAAACCAGGAGGCTGCTCTTTGTCTCACCTGCAAGAACACACAGGAGTGGGCAGGATGGAGATGTTGAGGGCCATTTAATTCAGCATCATTTATTGAACCCAACGTGAACCTCCTGGAAACACTTGTGTGGGTACATTGTAGATTGGTAACAAGCACGGGCTATAGTTTTATGGAGCAGTTTCATAAATTTGAAATATGAAAAACCTAAGACTAAGGAATAGCCGTCAGTGAATGTGCTCTAGCAACATATACACAAGAAATTTCATCACAACTTTGGTTAAAATATGAAGAATTGTGATCGTAATAAATACGCATCAATACGTGACTTGCTGACAAATTAGATAATATCTGTGGAAAGCAACTATATGTAGTCACCAAATGAAATAAGAATAAAGGCACCGTCTCCTTTAGTGCTGAGCTTCATGGCCATGAGTGGAGCCGGGCAGGAAGGACTGGCCTGTGTGGCACATGCACCTGAAGCCAGACCAGGTAACTCTGATTAGGTGCCTTCCTAATCTCCTGGGAGCATGTCTCACCTTCCTGGGGAGACTAGCTGCCTTCTGATTAAAAAATTAGTAACCTGGAAACTCCACCTATGGCCTTTCAACCCCCTGAATGTGCATTTCAAATGTGGGAGAGAAATGTCACGGAGTCTGCAAGGCAGAAGTGTTACGAGAGGTACAAGTCCTGAGGGGAAGAGGAAGGTGTCCCTGCCAGAGGCAGCTCTGGATGACACTCCAGGGAATGAGAAGGTCAGACAGGCTGCAACCTGAGGGCTCCAGGTGGAGAAGGCAGGCGGAATGGGGCAGGACAGTTTGGGAGAAGTTTCCAAGGGGACCCTACCTGCAGCCAGGGGGCCTCCACCCAAAGAGCCTTCAATCTCCCATCGAGGTATTTCAGTAGGAGAGCATCCTGCATCACAGACCTGCCTCCGTGAGCTTGAAATAGGAATTTGAGTACCTAGAACTGTGAAGTGCAGACATTCTAGGAGGTGAGTCTCAGTGGTAAGAGATGAAAACACAACCCTGAGGAAAGAAACAAGGTGTCCATGTGGCTCAGAAGGATCTTCACACGAAGTTCTTGCTGGAAATGAAAATCCCAGGTAATACAAGACTTCAATAGATTATAGACCTGTGCACAGTTATGTTTGGGGTCATCCAAATAGCATAACAGCCTTTAGAAAGGAAGAATCGACTCCACAGAGTAGATGCCTTGGGGGTCCCAAACTTCAGTGCTGGAAGACTCCTGTGAAAGTTGGCAAAACGTGGTCCTGGGAGGACGGTATAGCTGGAGGCCAGCCCCAGTACCCTTGAGGTCCTGGAAGGGACATTCAGCTCCAGTGAGCAATGTGACCACCTGGTTTCCAAGTGCACTTGCTCCTGACTCAGTGCTTTTGGCTGACTCTTCCATGTAGGGTGGGGTTTGGTGATGAGTTGCTTAGCTTCTGATCACAAAGTACTTAACCTCTCTGTGTTCTGTCAATGGTCACAATAATTATAACAATTACAAAAATCCATTATTATCATTACCATTTATTAATTAATAACAAATAATAATAATCAGAATAGTGTCTACTCTGAGACCATGAAAAGGGCAGAAGAGAGTAAATACAATAGGCTTAGGTGAGACTCTGGCTTGCAGAGGAAAGGTGAAATGAATAACTTTTATTGTAGGACAAAGCAGTTTGTTATTTAAAATGTCCTTAAATGTTTTTAAAAAGTTATTTCAAACTTGCTTTTGACTACTTCTCTCATAAAGCTTGATTCTGGGCAAGGCTGGGGTCAGATCACAATCACCTCCTGATAGGGACGAGCTGGATGTGTAGGCACTTTAAAACTGTAAGGTGATAGGAGGCTTCAGCCCCTGTGTTTAATGCTGTTTCTGTATGTTTTTGGCCTTTTAGTCTTCTGTTGAAGTCACAACCCCTTGTGGTGTCCCCAAACTCATAGAAAGCTTGAGGGATTGGATGGAACTACAGCAACCAGTTTAACCAGTGGGAAAACGTTCATGTGAGCCAGACGTGGAGGAGGGAGCTGCTGGCAGTTGTTGACCCTCTCTGGAGGCTGTGGGTGGGGCCTCGGCTGCTTTGGTCCTGATATTGGGTGCCGCAAGAGAAGCTGTGGCCAGGAAGTGAGTATCGCCCCACCACAGCGCCGGGCCACCCGCCTCACCCCAGGAAGCTGAGTGGGGTGGAGGGTATACATACGCTCCATAGGTTTGAGAAGTCCAGTTTGAATCCCACACTGCCCTTCACCAGGCCCCAAGCCACTTCCCCTGTGTTGTTATGGTTTGATGTCAGGTGTCCCCCAAAAGTTCAGGTGTGAGTGGATGCAAGCAGGTTTAGAGGAGAAGTGGCTGGGCTGTGAGCCTGGATCTCGTCAGTGCGTTCAGCTCCTGCTGGAGATTAACTGAGTGGGGACTGAGGCTGGCAGGCGTGGCTGGAGGAGGGGGTCACTGGGGCATGGCCGTGGGTGTGTGTCTTGTGTCCTGCCACTGGAGCCCCTCCCTCTGCTCCTGATCATCATGCGAGCTGCTTCCCTGCACCACACGCTGCCTTCCTCCCTTTCTGCTCTCCTAAGCCCAGAGGAATGGAGCCAGCTGTCTGTGGACCGAGAACTCTGAAATTGTGGGTCCCCAAATAAATTTTCTCCCTCTAAAATGGCTCTTGTCGGGTCTTTTAGTAGCAACAGTGAAAAAACTGACTAAAACAGGAGCTCTCTCTGGCTGAGGCCCAGGTAACTACGCTAAGCATGTTAATCTCAACCTGGGTGCTGTCATTCTCTTTCCTTCAAATCTTGTTCAAATTATGTAGAAAGGAAAATTTTGTGGAAATAGTAAAATAATTGTTACACTGAGCCATGATTCCTTATCTTTTTATAAAATTACTGTTGAATAGATGACATGTTTTCAAACATTTCTAAATAATTTGAAAAGTTTATAAAGGCAGGTTACCTGAGAATAGTGCCATCATTTTAATCTAAAAAAAATGATGTGTTGAGCAACCGATTGCTCCCAGTAAGTGATGACCAACATGTGTGTTTTTCTCAGACTGTGCTGGTGATTTAAGGCTGTTAATCACATTCACGATTGCGAATGTTGGGGCCTGGATGGATTGTTGAATATAGCTCTTCAGATGATAGCTTGGAACAAGGGCATACTTTTGGGTATGGGATAGAAAAAGCAGGACACAAGTATGGTTTTGCAATTTTGTTAGATTTTACATCAGATTCCATTTGGGGGAGGTTTCCTGTGCATCCAGCGCACCATGTCTTCTCAGTAGGACTCTCAGCAGGAGTTAGCCATGGAGTATACCTGCTTCCTTCCCTAACACTGGAGGATGGGCCTTCTCTCTTAGACACTTGAGCATCTGTGGCCAGGAAATCTGCTGGGGACACAGGGCAGTAGGTGCCATTTAATCCTTTCAGTCGCTCAGCTTTACCCAACAATGTGTGAATGAGTAGGAATTTCACACCCTCTTTTGAGAGGAAAAATAAAACACACTTCTACAGCCACACTTCTTCCCAGAGAGCATAATGTGGCCTGACACGGAGCCCAGCAGAAGGCCTGGGCGACTCCTCGTCATGGGTGACCTTGAACACACTGAGGGAAAGCTGGGGAGAAAAGCAATTTCATCTTTGAAATTACACAGCACTGTTCTCATTCATCTTGATAAGCACTTTTAAGGAATAAAAGGAGGGAGTGAGTACTGCTGCTATAAGGGTTAGGGAAGCCACCTTCTGCCAAGTCAGTTTAAAGTAAATTTAGACGTTCAAAGATGCATTTGATTTCTATTGTGAACCTAAATGGGCCACTTGAGAAGGGCAAAAACAGAAAGAAAAAACAGACAGACAAAAAGAACAATGGGAGAAAATATGTTTAAGAACAAAATTATTTTGTATTCTTTTTAAACGTACATTTATTCTGAGGTAGTGTTTCAATGTAAAGAGCCTTCTATTTTGTTCTTGTGTTTGCAGTGTGGGGGGTGTGTTCCTTGAACACAACCCTACAGTTCACCAGGGTAGCGTGGACCTCTTGAATCCACAAAGCTTGCAGCTGTGAAGCTGTCACGTACGTGGTGGTGCACAAAACCTGCCCTCCTCCCCAGCGACCGGAATGCCTCCTCAGCCCAGGAAGAGGAGGTCCCTCCTTGGAAGCCAGTGCTTGATGAATCGCTCCCTCTTCTGGAGATTGTTTGCTGAGAAAGGAGAGGAGAGCTGTGTTTTTAAAGCCAAGTGGAGGTCACAAGAGGAGACACAAAAACGGGCTCTGCCCAGAGAAGCGCGGGGCTGCATCTGGAAGGGCCTCATGGTCCACAGATAGGAGGGGAACAGCAAATCAAGTTCAAAAACCACCCTTGCCCTCGACTGGAGGCCTGCTGTGAAAGCTATGGGAGGAGGAAGGGTGTCACCTGGTGTTAACAGCCAGTCAGCCACTGGGCAAGATTGTGGGAATCAGCTTGGTGCCCAGCTCAGGACTTTGCCTCCAGTCTTAAAAGGATGAGAACCTGCTAGGCAACAGCTACTTCTGGGGTGAAGTGACAGGGACCAAGACCGCACTCTCCCCACTCTGTGCCAAAGCCAAGATGGCAAGGCAGCCCCCTTCTCCTGGGCGCGTGCCCTAGTACCTCCTGAGCACCGTTGCCAGCTGGACGACTTCCCCTCCCTCCTATGTGCCAGTCAGGGTCATGTCGCACACTCCAGCAGGCAATCATGACCAGGAAGTTCCTCACACAGAAGCTGGGAGACAAGGAGGACACCCACAACCAACAGCTAACTGACCGGCCCTCAGGGAAGACTGTGCTGAGGACACATCCTCCCTCCTCAGAGTGGCCCTGCTGCACGGAAGCCACAGAGCTCATCCTGGGACTCGCAGAGGATGCGATGGTGCCTTCCCAGTCCCAGGCTTTGGGGTTCGAGGCAAGTTACACAAATCCCTTCATACTCTCTTCTTTCTTTTGTATAATGAGGATAAAAATAAAACATACCACAAAGTTCTGTAGGTGCAAATTGCTTGGGGTAGCACTTAACCAGGATCATGGTGAAGTTACCATTGTTTTTCCCATAAAGACGAATGATCCTAGAGAAAAGCCTCTGGCATGTGAAAATTCTTCCTAAGGTCCTTACTGTCTTACTTAAAAGCAAGTATATTGAGTATATTGAGTACATAGAGTATGTTTAGTATATTGAGAATCCTAACAAAAAAGTCTCATCATAAGAATCACTACAACTGCTAGTAATTCTTGGGTCACATCTCACACACTGCTGGTGGGGTCACGAATCAGTTCAATCACCATGGCAATCAGTATGGAGAGACTTCAAACGACTAGGCATGGGAACATGGCATGACCCAGCTGTGCCTCTTCTTGGTATTGATTTCACAGAATTAAAGTCGTTGTACTGTAGAGATACACATGCATATCTGTGCTTATTGCAGTACAATTCACAAGAGCCAAACTACGGAGCCAGCCTAGGTGTCCCTCAGTGGATGAATAGAGAAAGAAAATGCGGGATATGTACACAGTGGAGTTTAATTCAGCCATAAAGAAGAATGCATTTATGCTATTTTCAGTGAGGTGGATGGAGCCTGAGAACATTATGTTAAGTGAAATAAGCCAAACTCAGAAGGTCAAGGGGCATATGACTTCTCCCCTATGTGGAAGCTAGAAAGAAAAACAGGTTGTAGATTTCATGAAAATCAAGGGGAGACCAGCAGAATAAGAGAGATGGCCAGGGGAGGGAAGGGAGGTACTAGAGAATGAAATCGACCAAATTATATCATTATATTGTTCGTGAATATGTAACAAGAAATCCCACTATTATGTTTAATAATAATGCACCAATAAAAATCAAAATAAATACATTATTACAAGAATCACTTTCACTGATGGGATGCCCAGGTAATTTGTTTTATTTCGGCTCTAAAGCTTTTCAGCAGATCAGCCTTCTTGGACATCACCATCCCAAACTCCCTGCCTGCTTCTTGTGGTGATGGGTCATCTACTGTAGAAGAGCATGTGTGTGTGTGTGTGTGTGTGTGTGTGTGTGTGTGCACATGAGCAGATGCTGCTGCACATACAGTTGAGAGTATGGATCTGACACTTAAAAAAGAGAATCTGCTTTTAGGGTCTGTTCGTCCTGTCCACATCAGGCACTTCAGAATTGAGCTGAGCAGAACAGTGGCTGGAGTTCATGGAAGGAGGACCGATACCCTTCAGAAACACAGAAGGGAGGGGCTACAGACCTGCTGCCTGAGGATGCAGTTTGCTGAGACGAGTGATAGGCAGTGGCAGGCCAGCCCTGAGCCCCTCCCCAGATGACCCTGGGATTACTTTGGAAGCCTCCAAACTTCCAATCATTTGCTTCTCAAGGAGAAAAGAATGCCTTCTACTGCTGGGAGAGAGGTTATCTCCTCTTTGAAGACAGTTATCCTGTTAGAAGCTAGGGAGCCCTTCTTTTTATGATGACTGCAGACACCTCCCAAGATGATGGCTCTTTCACAGAGGTCCACCAAGGAGCTGCTCCTTTCCCAGTGCAGAGCGGGGTCCCCACTAGAATCCCAGAGCTGCGAGGCTTGCACTGTGCCGTCCAGTGAAGAGATAAACTGCAGATAGAATCTGAGAGGTTATGCCATTCCTCATACACTTACCAAAATGGCCTGTGACCCCTCTGTGTTACCCATTGCCCTTGGGCTGCTTCAGCAGCCCAAGCAGGTGGGACTGCCTGACCTGAGGCATAGAGTCCAGGTGCTGCGTCAATACCTGGGTGATCAAGTGAATCCCTTAGGCGATGTGCATAGAAATTCTTGAAACTTCAAAGCAGGGCGTGCAATTAGAAAGTTGGCTGCACAGCTAGCCAAGCCAGCTGCTGTGGGCCACCACTGCCCGTAGGTGTGAGCACAGCCACCTCTCTTGAGTGCTGAGCAGGCAGGGTGGGGTCTACTCCACACGGCACACCTGGGAGGCAGGTGCTCCTATGAATCCCCATTTTCTGGAGGAGGTAATGAGGCACAGGGGGCAGAAAGTTGCTGGAGTTGCATTCACGCAGCAGCACGCCACCTGGGGGCATGTCTGCAGGGGTGCGTGGGGCTTCCCCGGAGCTGCAGCACATTTGGAGGTGTGTAGTTTAACAGCCTCAGCAGAGCGGCTGTTGGGACCCCCATGAACCTCTTGGGTGCAGCTCCCAGCCGAGGTCACACTTGCTGTGTGCAGCTCAGCACTCAGAGTAATATTTACAGGGGCTCAAGGTGCATTAGAATCCATTTTATTTGGAAATGCTGGAAATAATAGTAACATCACAGAACTTCATGAGGTTCAAAGCTGTTGTGTAAATTAGTCTCAGCATGATCTGTTATACACGTCCAAGAAAAATTTTAAGTATTGTAGTAAATTATCTGTATTTCAACAAACCTTATATATACAGCCCTGTGACAGGCACTATCAACTTCTCCACAAAACAATGCAAGTAGAAATTGAAACCTTCACTCAAACTTATTATTTGCCATCTGGGTACCTTCTAAATTCAAAAGCCTCATTGAATGGCAATGTGCTTTCTCTTTATTGCATGCTGTCCAAGTTACTTGCATGTGGAAATTTACTCTCAGTTTTTCTCTCTCCTTCAGGGTCCAGGACAACTTTCCCTCAAGAATTCCAGAGACCAGAAAAATCTGACAGAGTCCAGGTCTAAAGGTCAGAACCCGGGACACAGGAGCACTTGGACTGGAGTCTGTTTTGCTGAAACCGAGGTGAAAGATGCTACTGTCAGTGGACATGAGGAAATCCAGGGGCAGGGGCGAGATGGCCAGTGTTTCTGACCAGTGAGGAGTCTGACTGGTTCTTCCTGGCATTCGGTCATCCCCCAGGCTAACGGGCAGGGCAGGGGTCCACACATTGAGCGTATCAGAGTGTGCTTTCTTATCCAGCGGTGCTGCACACCAACTGGGGGGCCTTTTCTCTATGGTGCTGCCACATCTGAAATAATGTAATTAAAACTGCTCCACTTGCTATGGAGTTTCTTTTGTCACTGATCTTAGAACACAAAGCCCTTGCTCTGGGACACTGTGCCCAGGGGTATGCCTCCAGGGGTTTCCCCACTCTGGGATTCTCCAAAGAAAACCCCTACCGTGATAGAAAGGGATGGAAGGAAAGTAGATTCCTTGCCAGAAAAATATTGCCACAATTATGACATAAAAAGGAGGGAAACAAATTGCCATCTATCCTCCGCAGCAGAGAGAAAGCCATCCAGTAGCATCTGCTCCGTGCCTGGGTCTGGTGGTCTCTTGGCCACCCTTCCTGAGATTCGAGAAGGATAACATATGTTTAAGTATATAAGCGGGTCTTGCTTGTCAGCTCTGGGCTTTGACAAGTTGATCTCAGATTTAAAATTTAGACAGCAGACTTCCTAAAGGAACTCGATCCCTTCTGATTTTATTGCAAACCAGGGAGCTGGACTCACAAAGGCCTCTTTCACAGACAGGAAGATCTTTCACCTGGAAAAATAAACTGACAAAGACAACATTTACATACTGCTGATGATAGAGGGCCCCAGGAAGCCTGCGTGGCCTTCCAGCTAAGGGCGCATCTGAAAAGGTGGGAATGCCAGTGGACTGTAACACAGGGTCCCCCTGTTTCCTGTCCCACGGGCTGTGGGTTCTCAGGGGTGCTGTCCCTGGGGCTGGCTGCCTGGCTTGCACTGAGCAGCATCTATCTTAGACAACAAGGCCGCCTCTCTAACAGCAGACCCTGAAGGACTTGACTTCGTTCACCCTCTGTACTTCCTCCAGAGGCTGGACAATGGTTTTCAGTACTGATGAACTTGAAAAAAACACAAAGAGGAGAGAGATGTGATGACGTTCTCCTCTGCTCCAGAGCTCATCCTAAGCAGCTCAGCAGGAAAGCCAGGGCAGGCTGAATCCTTCCACGAGAAACGGGGCCTTTGATAGCAAGTCTGGTCTTGGCATTTTTTTGCAGACTCAGTAATGTATGAAATTAACTGCTCGTACTGTCACAGGAGAAGGGATACCTCCAAAGACAGGTCCTAGGAGCTGCTGTAGAGAAGGGAGAGCTTGATTTAGGACCTGCAGGGTTCCTGGCATACAGGACAGAAAAGAATTGCAGCACACCCCCGGCATGCATAGACAGAGGTTCATTGAGGAAAGTAGATACATATGAAGGAGGATGAGGGCCATCTCAAGGAGGCCCCTTTGCGGGTAGAACAAAGAATGCTAATTCTTGGGAGGATGCAGGTCCTCTCCAGAGTGAGAGAAGCTATTTCCAGGACATTTGGTGGGTTTGGAAAGGAATGTAGGAATGACATCACTCCAATGACCTCGAAAAGGGTTCTTCTTTCTTTATTTATTTTTTTAGCATTTTCAAGAATGGTTCTATTTTTTTCTTTCTTTCTTTATTCTATTTAGGTTTACATAATAGCAGGGTGCATTTTGATTCATTGTACACAGATGGAGCACAATTTTTCATTTCTCTGGTTGTATGTGATGTAGAATCACAACATACGTGCAGTCATACCTAAAGCTAGGGCTATGATGTCCATCATATTCCACTAACTTTACTGTTTCCATGCCCCCTTCCCCTCCCACCCACTTGACCAAAGTTCCTCCATTCTTCCCGTGTCCTCCCCCACATTATGGATCAGCCTCCACTTATCAAAAAGAACATTTGACATTTGGTTTTCTGAGATTGGCTTACTTCACTTAGCATGATATTCTCCAACTCCATCCATTTACCTGCAAATGCCATAATTTTATTCTCTTTTATTGCTGAGTAATATTCCATTGTGTATATATACCACAGATTCTTTATCCATTCATCTATCAAAGGGCATCTAGGTTGGTGCCACAGTTTAGCTATTGTGAATTGAGCTGCTATAAACATTGAAATGGCTGCATCAGTGTAGTATGCTGTTTTTAATTCTTCTGGGTATAGACCAAGGAGTAGGATAGCTGGGTCAAATGGTGGTTCCATTCCAAGTTTTCTAAAGTATCTCCATACTGCTTTCCAGATTGGTTGTACCAGTTTGCAGTCCCACCAGCAATGTATGAGCATGCCTTTTCCCCCACAACCTCACCAGCACTTATTATTGTTTGTATTCTTTTTTTTTTTTTGTACTGGAGATTGAACTCAGGGGTACTTGACCACTGAGCCACATCCCCAGCCCTGTTTTGTGTTTTATGTAGAGACAGGGTCTCACTGAGTTGCTTAGCGCCTCGCCATTGCTGAGGGTGGCTTTGAACTCGTGATTCTCCTGTCTCAGCCTCCCTAAGTGCTGGGATTACAGGCTTGCGCCACCACGCTCGGCAATTGTTTGTATTCTTGACAATTGCCATTCTGACTGGTGTGAGATGAAATCTTAGGGTAGTTTTGATTTGCATTTCTCTGATTGCTAGAGATGTTGAACATTTTTTCATGTCTGTTGATCAATTGTATATCTTCTTCTGTGAAGTTTCTGTTCAGCTCCTTAGCCCATTTATTGATAGATGGGTCAATCATCAGGCTGATGTGGTTTTATAATCTGACCCCGTAGGTACCATTGGAAAGTCCCCTAAAATGTGGCTTCCTCAAGACCATATAATCTGTTCATTTAATCCCTGTGTCAGGGAGTTACTTAACAGTGCTCAGATATGTACGGATTTCTCAGGAATTTGGAACTAACAGACCTGGAAGAGAGATTGGCTTGGGGAGTAGAAGGCCTGGGAAAGTTTGAAATCCTGGATTAAAATCCTAATGCCTTTTTGCTCCTTCATGTCTCCTTGCTAACCCTTTCTTTTTTCTTCTGTCCTACCTCAGTACCAACCAGTCAGCACAGGGCTTGGAATGACTGAATTTGAAGGTGGGAGATGAAATCAGGGCACATTTGTTGTGGAGATGCTACAGATCTGGGGCCTTCTGGGAAACTAGGGCCATGCAAAGACCCACCCTTTAAACCCGAGTCTTGCGATCAAGTCAGAAATATGTCAGATATGTCTCATAGAGAAACAGGAATGAGTTTATTGAAGGGATAGGAAAAGGGAAAGGGGACATTCTCAAGGCAGAGAGTGGGTCCTCTAAGAGAGAAGAGGAATAATGTGTCCCTCCTGCACTCCATGTTTATTGGGGATCCCAAGGAAGTTTCCAGAGACTCCTTCCCAGGTCCACCTCTTGACTTGAGACAGCAAGATGACATCAGACTTCCAATACGCACTGCAATGACAATTCTAGGTCACCTTGGCATATGTGCTGACTGGTTCTAATTGGATTCTTAACCATACATTCTTATAGATTTTAATGTTAGGAGGAGCTATCTATCTCCCTGAGTTTCAGGATCTTGTCACAAAAGTCTCCTGATTTCCTTGCGTGGACATTATCTTGAGCCTGTATTTCTTCTGCAGATAAGAGATAGTTTGCTGAGGAATGTGACATATCCTGTCCAGTTAGGCCAGGCAGGACTCTAGGTAAATGACTTCTTGGAAATGAAAGCATGTGGGGGTCAGCACAGTGGGCCATTTTGTAGAATTATTCTCTTAACCTGTGGTCCCACCGTCCTCGTCTGTCTGCCCCCTCACAGACAGAGGAGCTCAGTATAAATATCCAAGACAAATGCAAATGCAAACCTCTGCTTTCCAATTTCTCCAGCCTCCTTCTTAGTGCTCATCCCCTTGGCTATCCTACATTAATAAACACCACTGCTGGGTAGCAAGGAGGCCACAGTCCTTTTCTTTCCGAGAAAGACTTCACGGTTCCACTAAAATTAGAATAAGGCGAGCTGGTCCATAGGGAGACCACATCCTGGGGATGTGCTGAGCTCCCTAGAGCCACCTGCCTCACAGGAGGGGGAGCAGGAATTTATAGTTAAGCCTCGAACAACATCTATATTCATGGATTTCTACATCAGTGATGATAATCAGTGGACCTCAGTGATACGTGCCACGTGCCCTTTGGAAAAGTGCTGTCTGACTTCCTGAATTTCTGTTGTAAAACGCTGAGATTTGTCAGGGGTCTGATTTGAAGGGGAAGATGTGTAAGTGCTCTACAGCTCTGCTGGCCCGGCACTGACCCCCAGAAATTTGCTCACTGGCATCTTAAGTCAGCATACTTGTCACTCTGCAGACCAGTCCCCACCTTCCACACACGCCCCGTATGAAGCCTCTGGAACTTTTCAAAGCTTACCTCAAAGGCATGGTTAAAATCCACAGTGCATCTCTCCAAAGTGGCACCAAAAGTGTGGTTTATCCCTGGATCAGCAGAGCTAACCTGCAAGAAATCCTACACCTTTTTATTCAGTGACTGTCTCTTTTGCTGGCTCTGGAGGCATTCTTGACAGGCTGGGAGTCCTCCCAGAGTGCTGGGTGGTGGCAAAGTGCGCCTGCCTCAGCCTCAGCATGTTTAGAAGCCCCAAACCCTCAAGCATATTCCCTCTAGATACATGCATGGCTGATGTACTGAAATGAGCAAAAGCATGTATGTTGGCAGGGTAGTCCCTGACCCTGACGCGTACAACAAAACACGTTGGATGCTTTCAGATAAAGACTCGGTGGTCAATCAGCAAAGGATTGGATTACTCCCACAGGTGGGCAAAACAAACCACCAGTCGGTGGCTGTCAGGCTATAACTGCAAGCCTCTGGCCAGGGTCTGGCTGCGCAGTGCCAGGAGGGCGGAGGGGAGCTGCAGACCAGCCCTGGCCTTGGGGCGTCTCTTAAAGATACTCTTCCAATCCGCACCTGCTTCATCCTCGAGAACCTGCTGAAATAGACCTTTTATCTTTAATCTGCTGCCAGCCATGAAAAGGAGCTTGTTCCTTCTCCCTCCCTCTCTCCTTCCTTTCTTCCTCTCTTTTTTCTTTTTAAATACATACACCTTGAATAGGTCTCAAAGAACAATGAACTACCATTGTGGGTAACCAACATCATCCGCCCCCCAACACGTCTTTTTGTTTGTTTGTTTGTTTTTCGGTCCAAGAACATCAATTTAATTTACAAATACATTTGTGAATTTTACTGTTAAATGTTGAATTTAACAAATGGGATTTGAGAGTTTCTCTCAGGCACTACCACTTTAAACTTAATTTGAATTCTTTTTAATAGGAGAGTACTTGGACTTGGAGCATCCATCAGTATATCTGGAGAAGATCGGTACCATGAGACTGTGTCTCTGCCCCTTGAATGCCATCCTTCTTCATGAGTTTCATGTCTATCTTTTCCCATCGGGTCTTTCCAATTTGAATTCCATAGTGTGTAAAATTTGTTGATGGTGACAGCAAAGAAAAATGACATCATTTTTAGGTGTTTGAGGACATTACCTGTTATGCTTTTGGATCTTTCTAGACTTTTCTCTGCACACTGCTGTGGGTTGAGGGTTTCCTTTCTAGGTCATAGTCAGGTGTTGGGTACAGGGCTGCTCAGTAATGATTGAATGAATGGCAGCATCTGCATGGAGAGGTCTGACTGCCAGCTAGCCACCCACAGTGGAACGTGAGCTGATGCATACAATCTTCCTACAGTGGAGGGGTCAAATCCAGAGGCTGCATGCACCTGGGGGTTGAGGAAATGCTGACCAACTTCAAAAGGAGATGTTTTGTTATATGTCTGCTGCTCTGAACCCCAGAGTCCGGAGAATCTGTGACACGGAGGGAGAAAGGGCTTCATGAACCTGGGGAAGATGAACTCAAGTTCACAGAAAGGTCCAAGAATATCCGAAGGACTTGTCAACGCTTTTACCATGGCATCATAAGCGACTTTTGACAGTTTTTTTTTTAATTCAGATATTTTATAACCATAATTAATTCTTTTGGTTGTCAAATCTGGGTCCAATTTTAAGGGAAAAAAAAGTTTGAACAAGTTGCAATCACCTGGAAGCGTCTCTAAAAGAGTTTCCGTATTATGCAGCCTCCCCCCGACACACACGCACAACCAAGCAGGAAGCAGGTGATCAAGTTCAGATGACAATTTAGACCCTTGCAGCAACTCAAGAAGCTGAAACACTGGCTTTATCTCTGTCTTTTTCTGTTCCCCATTTCCCAGCTCAGTGTCTTGAGTGTGGTTTTAAGGTGGTCATCCACCAGGCTGTCCTCAGGCCTCTGCGCTTGACCTCTGGTATGGAGAGAGGCCATCCTGGACTGAAGTACACGAGTTCCATCATCTGATCTCTGTGGCTGTCCTATCTGTACTTGGTGGGTGCGAGTCAGGACCTTATTCTGCATGGCTTCAAGCTCCTTAGAAGGTACCCCTCTGGTCTCAGGATGGGCAGCAGGATGTGACGGGAGCAGGGGCAACAGTGGTGCAGTCACTGTGGAGACAGCACCTTCCTCCGAGCTCCCTTTCCACCTGCAGTTGGCGATCACTGTTTTGCAGGACATGCCTGTCCCTGTGCCTGTTGCTCACTCCTCTCCTCCTTCCTTTCATCACCCTGCCTCTATAATCCAAGGCCACTGCTTGGAAAGAATGATGGCAGGTCCATAATTCTTTGTGGGGAGCATGGGTGGTTGCTGGTAGTTAATAAATACGTAATGAATGCAGAGATGCCACTGAAACAGAGAATTAAAACTTCAACCCAAACTGGCAGGCACCCTCCAGTGACATCTGAGCATACACAGGACAGTAAGCTATTTTAACCACAGTGATGTGCGTTAGAAAAGAGAGAGAAAGAAGGAGAGAGAGACAGAAAGAGAGAGAAAAGAGGGATTGGGAGAAGAAGGTAAAAGAAGGAAAGGAAGCAGGGAGGGAGGGGAGAAGGAGGAATCTGATCTGCCCTTGCGAATGGCCCTGGCATTTTTGTGCACCCGTTTTAAGCCCCTCACCTGATGTGTCCCAGCTAACCTCAGAGATGCTGTGCTGTGGTCATCAGGAGGTCTAGAATCCTGTCCTGGTTTTCTGCCCAGCTGATGGCATAGTGGAGTCAGAACTTTCAACTCCCAGCAATCTAGTGCCTCATTCCCAGAGCTCCCAATGTTGGCTGATGTATTAAAAGGTTTAAAATGCTTCCTCCTCCCCAAACTGCCCCTCAGTCACAATTTGGCCAGCCCAATCACCCTGGAAAAGCCAACCTTGTAGAAACCAGTCCTGTGAAATCTGGCGATGTGACCTGGGCTGCTCAGAGGCCTTGCAGAGGTCAGTGGACACAGGCTGGGTGGGTGGCAGCTGAGCACTCTTCACCAAGTCCCACGGGGTTTCAGCTCAAGGGCTTCCAGGCCAGGTCTCGGGCCTTCATGGCCAGCAGAGATGGAGCTCGGCTTTGTTGCTCTCAATAGCAGGTGGCACCTATATCTGAGCCACATTTCATGACACTAGGTGAATGCCAAGCAGACCCAGGAAGCTTCACTTTTATGCTCAGGCTCAAGGCTTCTTTGAAATCCCAGAAGGGAAATGAAGCTTTTAGGAGCTGTTCTCTTCACTGCAGGCTGACTCTCCATGGAGCTGCCTGGCCCTTAGCAGGTCTATGGTCTGCAATGGCCTGAGTGTCCATGACCACCAAAGTCTTATGTGAAAATCTAAAGGGGATGGGAGTGGGAGATAGGTCCTTTGGTAGCTTATTAGCATCATGAATGGCATGAGCACCCCTATAAGAGAGTGGCCTTCCCTGCCACTGTACATGGATACCATGAGAAGGCAGCATCGCTGAGCCAGGAAGCAGCCCTCTCCAGACTCTGAATCTGCTGCCCTCAGGCTTTGCATTCCCAGCCTCTGGCACTGTGGCTTTTCAGCCAGTCAGTTTGTGGAGTTTTGTTATAGCATCTGAATGGATGGAGACACCACATTCCTGTGGTACATGGCCCTTCCCCAGCGAAGATTGGGGATAGATGGAGTGACCCTCCAGGATTCTGATGCAGAACACACCCAGTCCTAGGCCAAGCATCCATGCCCCTCCCCAACATAGCCTTGCCCATACCCACCACCCACCATGTTGCTTTTTCTATCTCCCAACCAGGTAGAGAAGTTCTGCTTTGCTGAAGGCTGCATCTCCAGTTCCTGTTCTGACTACACTTGTTTTGACTCTGGAACTTTTGCTGGTTCTTACATTTCCTTCAAGGAGGTCTTGCCTTGCTATACAGTGGCCTCCAATGCTACTGCGAAACCCATCTTAAGTACTCACTGAGCACGCTTGCTGGAAGCCCACCGTGAGCCAGGACTTCTCTAGCGATGGAAGGCAATGATGGACCAAGGGACAATGGCATGGTCACTGCTGCTTAACCGGGAGACAGTGGAGGACACAGTTGGGAAGATCCACACTGTGGGAATGAGACACGGCAGAGAAAGGTGGTCGAAGAGGACCGCTAGGCAGGGGCCAGCCTCTGTCTCCGGAGGGCCGTGTGCATGGCAGCAGGGGCTCTGGGTGGAATTCAGTCCACCTGTTCACCCCCAAGGCCTGTGACACTGCACACACACCCAGGAAATGAGTGGTGCCCGGGGGTGTGCATTTCCAGGAGGCTGTCCACGAAGGCAATGTTTGGGCAGAGGTCTGTGTGAAGGAAAGTGGGACGTGGGATGTGAAGGCTTGGGGCAGCAGTGTGAGCCCACGGAGCAGGTGCGAGAGCCAGGCCCCAAGCAGAGCAGCCCTCCAGAGACACGGCTGAGCTTCTGCCCCAGCTAGAGGGCCGGGGAGGCAGGCAGGGCCCAGGCCTCAGAGACCCTGTGGCAGTGAAAGCATTTTTCATATATTCCAGGGGGGAAGGGGAGGCAGTGGGAGGTTTTTCAGCAAAGAACTTGCCTGTTTTGATTTATGTGGTACAAATACTTTAAATATGATTTTAAAATGATCACTAGAGAGGGGCTTGCTGGGAAGTAGAGGGGAATGGATATAGGGACTCGTTAATGAAATAACTAGATTTTAGGTCTGTAATTAATTATCAAATATGGGAAGTTTCAGACAGAAATGTGCAGGACCCTCTAACCATCCTCTAAGCTGTGTCAATGTACTGCTTAATGGGGGGCTGAAGCCTCTTTAAGGAAATTATTAAGGACCTGGCAGCTCAGGATAGTTCAGTCCTTCCTGACTTATCTGCAATCAATCTGGAAAGAGGCACTGGCAGACCATTCTGGTCTGGGTTTCCAGCACCTGATGGGGAGCCCCTGAGCTGAGTTGGCACGCATGGTCCAGGGCACAGAGGCCTTTGGCTGATACAGGGCTCTGGGGAGAATGCAGGGGTTTGGATCAGTTCCCAGGGCAGTGAGGCCTGATCATGGCACCAGTGAATCATGGGTCCCCTGGGTGAGCGCAAAGTGCCTCTGAGGCTGCCATGGGAAAAAGAGTCGAGGGGCAGAGGTGCTGGGAGGGGACCAGCCTGAACCTGTGCTCCAGGGGCCTGAAGGGTTGGCAGATGAGCTGGAGACACAGCCCCAGGATGACAGTCTGGAACACCCAGGAGCCTGGTCTGAAGCAGCAGCCAGGATGCGTGGACTATTGCCCCTGGCTGAGAAGGAAACCTCGGATGGCTGCAGCAGTCAGGGGTGAAAACTACAGGAGCATGGCCCTCTGCCTCTCTGAGTCACCCCTCCATGGCCAGATATGCCTTGCTGAATGACAAGGGGGCTTGGAAAAATGTTTTCTGCAGAAGATGAATAGACTCTGATTTCCAGCTTAGTGGCATGCACCACTGTCTATTCTTCTGAATATCATCAGCTCATGTATGGATATGGTTGTAGTCCTGACAGGTAACAATGCCTAGGTAGGAGAATGCAGTCTTCCCAGCTCCCTCGGCCCTTGAGGAAAATTTAACTTGCACATTCACCTGCTTGGGTGCTGAGAGCCCCCAGGAGAGGCAGTGCAGCTGGCTCAGGAAAAGGTCTTGCCAGGAGAGAGCCAGACGGTGGGATGCAAAGAGGGGCAGAGCCTCCAGCCTGATCAGCCCACACAACAGAAAGCCGAGGCTGGAGATGCTGAGAGAGGTGCATGTCAAGGTGTTTGGCAGAACACAGGACCGTATCAGTCAGGCTGCTGAACTATACGGTGTAGTAGCACCCACCCACACCAGCAGCACCCCGGTGGCCAGCAGCACACCCCACTGGAGGCTTTTTAATGGCTACATCACCCACCCCTCCTAGGGGGTCACCATCCTTCCTGCTCCAAGTCTGCAGAACCAAGAGCCACTCTCACAGGACACAGCCACCGGACCTCAGTGCTGCGGCCTGGGGGTGAGGCGGGCCACCCTGTTCCCTTCTCAGTGGCCAAAGCCAGTTGTGAACTCGGCAGGGCAGATCATGACTTTCCCCAAGGGAGCAAAAGTAGACATAGAGGAAGAGCACGCAGGATGCCCAAGGCCTGTGGCCAGCTGTGCATGGGCCCTCGCTCCAAGTTCCTGAGCACGGTGCGCTAGGCATTTGAGCTACTTTTCTGTAGTTATTTCTGGCTCTGCTAGAACATTCCTGAACTTCAGTATCCTCTGCTCTCAGGTGTCATATCTCCCAAGTCACATGGGGCTTCACAGGGTTTCCATGTGTGTGAAGCAATCAGTTCAGAAATGTCCTCTCTACCACTCCAGTTCCTCTGGTTTCTTACTACAGTTAACTATTGGACTTGTTAATACTTAATGATCGTTATGTAAGCGTAACATATTGGTGTGGAGTTTTAAATACACGTACAATTAATTATAGGCAGATAGTGTCTGTTGTGACTTAATATCTTTTCCAAGTGCTCATGTGCACGGACTTTTTAGCACAATGCCGATTTGTTCTCAGGAAGGCACCTTCCATCTTTCAGAGGTTTCTTACTAAGGTTCACATTAAGAGGAGGCAGGGTCCTTGCTCTCCTGGAATCTAGGACAAGATGCCAGTGGTCCATTCACATCCTGAAACCACATGCTGGCACAGGTTTCTGGTCACCTCCCCTCTAGGCATGTACCTCCTCCCCTACCCAGAGTCCCCCAAGCTCCAGAAACACTGCAGGTGGACTGTACAGAAACTCCTGGCATACCAAGAGGCATCGCGTCCAGCACTGCGATGCCTTTTCCTTCCCTCTCAGTACTCCTAGAGGTACCGACTCTAGTTAAGAAGCACAATGAAGTTATACCTGCTTAAGAAAAGTGCCATGAAAATCCAGTGGGTTTTCTTTACTTAAAGGAACATGAAGACCAATAGCTACCACTGTGACATGGGGACCTTCTGTATTCTACAGCCGCTTGGAGGGATGGTCTTGGGCTTGGGTGACGTAGGCCAGCACTGTTCCCATTAAGTAGAGGAGCTTGGGTTAATGGCTTACATGTCATCTACCTCAGCTTCCCCATAAACTTGGCTTAAAGCGGGATCTACCTGATGGGGTGAGGAGGTGGTGGGGTGGGGTGAAGACGAAATGAATTTAGGGCACATGCCACGCTGAGAACAGAGCCTGGCTCTCTAAAAGCTCATGAGCATCCTTTACCCACGGTTTCATTATCTTTACCAGCAATATTAGTTCTTACATTATTCCATTGTTGGCATCCTTTAAAGACATTTCCTTGATTTTGGGAGTGCTTGAAAAAGTTCCCAGCATGGGGTTCAGGTGTACCCCTACACCAACAAGGACAGCTGCTGGACAAGTCACCACCAGTAGCCTCTCCACCAACCAGATGACTGTGGACTTGACTCTCAGGCAGGAAGACGCCCTCCCCGACATCCTCACCCTTTGGCCCCCAGTTACCCCTCAACCAGTCACTGATTCCCAAGAGCTGCCAGTCATGTGTACACCACCCCATTTGAGAACCCGGTAGAGCCCATATACTAAAATGAGAGTGGTCAAGTTTGTCTTGGTTTCGCGTACAGCCTCAGAGGCTGTTCCTGGTCACAGGTGTGGGTGGGAAGAGGATCCGCACACCAGACACCAAGTCCCAGAAGGGTAGAAGCTTGAAGGTCAGCTCTGCTCCCATCGCCATTCAGAGGGAGTCCTGAACAGTGCCCCTCACAGACCTCCTCTGTTTAGTAGTCAGTGGCCCCAACTAACAACGGGCTGGCTTAGCTTTGCGACTCTGTGGTGACACCAGCGTCATACGCATTCACAGGGAACTGAACTTCTACCTCTGAACTCTGACCCGCTCTGAGGCTGGTGCGTACAGTGAGATTCCCTCACAGGGCTGAGCAAACTGCAGCTCCCCTGCAGCCTTCAGGTCACGAGGTGAAGAACCGCACTCTGCAGCAGACTGTGGGGTCGATTCATCTTAAATACAAATAGTCAGTCAATTACTGGAGATATTCAACATGCCATTACAAAGTAGACCTTGTGTTAGGTGATTCTGTTCAACAGAAAGTTAGTGGAAAAGTTCTGAACTACTGTGAGGTAGGCTGGGCTGGGCTGAGATGTTGGTAAATTACAGTTACTATCTTTAACCTTTATTTTCAACTTAACATGGTCTTCCTGGGACAGAACCTTATCAAAAGTTGAGCAGCCTCTGCATGTTGATTCATCAGAGGCTTCAGAGACCCCAACCCTTTTATGGATCAATTTCAGGCCAATTACTGACTCAAGTATAGTTTGAATCAAATGGATTACATGGAGAGCACCAGACTTGTTAAAATCTCTCTTCCTCCAGGGGCTATTGGATGGGTACACCATCAAACACAAGTGGCCGTGTCACTGGGGACAACCTGGACAGTTCTTTGTGCCGAGCAGCAGCTCTCAGACCTGTCACTCGCCCTCTTGGTGCAGGAAGGAAAGCAGCAGGGCAGAGCTGCAAGGACCCTCAGGTCAAAGCCACCAGCCTTCAGTCCTGAGGGAGCAAAGTGCATCCTCAACCAGCCCTTCCAGCAGAAGGGGCCTGGCAAAGGCGAAGACCCCTGGGAGCTGGGTGGGAGCCACGGTGACCTAGTCCAGATGCACCTCCCAGGGAGAACTGCGACCTCTGAAATCACAAAAGCATGACCGGCTAAAGAATGTCGAAGAGAAGGAAAAACAGGGAGACCGTGGGGCTGTGTGAACATCCATGAGGCCTAAGAGTGGGGTCTCCACTGCTCTGCAGAGCAAGGGTGGCTCTGGGGTCCAAGCAGCCAGGCGCAGTCTCTCTGGCACACCCACTTCCTGCCTCTCAGTGGCAGTGATAGGCAGGTGAGGGCCAGGCCTGCAGGCAGCGCCGGGAGCCCTTGGCCTACTCTTCCTTAATGCCAGAGGTCACAGAACACCCTTACCAGCCCCAGAGGAGCTATGACAGCGGTCCAGACTCCTGGTCTGGGCAGAACTGGTCCAGAGGCCCTCCGTGGGGATGGCGGCCTGCGCGTGTGTCTGGAGCTGCTGAGAACGTTTCTCCCAGGAAAGCCCAGAGTGCCCTTCCTCCACCAGCGTCTTCAGAGCCTGAACGGTGCCTCCTGCAGAGAGTGGTCCCCTGCCACCTTCCGTCTTGGCATAGCTCCCGTGGTGAGAGGAAGGCAGAATAATCGCCCCTTCTCACCAACATTGGTTTCCATCAACACATTGCCGTTGCCCATAGAGGAAGTAAAAATCTAACTTCTATCTCAAAAAATGCCCCCGATGATGAGCATGGCTAGAAGTGGTAAATAATAAGCAGGGTTTGTCTTCAGCACTAGTTCTAGTCTATCACTAAAAGCAATGGATTAGGCTGCCCACGCCGGGGACCAGGAGGCCTGGATGGGCAGCTTGCAGATGAACCTCATCCTTAGCAAGGTGTGCTCACCCTCCTACGGGGAGGGTCTCAGCATACCCTGAAGTGTGCTGAGGAAGTCCAGAGGGCTCTGTCTCCTTTAGGCCTTGACAGCAGAGCTGTATTTCATTTGGGTTGGGGGGATAAACATGGTTTGGAAACTCATTTTAATCCCAAAACTTAACTGGGCCCAGAGTGTGCAGGAAGCGTGTGGGAAACACAAAGGGCAAATTCTACATCCAGGAAAACATCCTAGGTGGTTGGTGCGCTCCCAGCTCCTGGCAGGGCTCTGGGGTGGGGTGATGAGGCCATATACCAGGAGTCCTCTCCTTCCATACCATCACCAGGAGACGCACCCTGACCTTGTCAACACATGTTAAGGCCAGGTGGAAACTCACTCGGACAGTGTGCACTGCTGAAGCCCTGAGCTCCTGCAGGTTTACTATCTGTCAGCCCAGAAGGAGGCCTTGACGGGACAGCTCCCCAGGACACCTCCTGTCCCTCACCCCGCCCTCTGCTTCCTTAGTGAAGATGTGATGGAAATGAGGATTCCCTCTAGAGCGGCAGGCCTCCAGGTAAGCTGGTTGAGAGCCTGCCTCTCCCCAGCCGGCCCGCGCGTCTCAGACGCTCTCACAGAAGCCACATGTGCAAACATAGGAACACGCATCAGGACAAACAGGGGTGTGTGCTCTCAATTTGAAAATTCTCATAATTAAAAAAGAATCTATTTTGTGTGCCTAAAATTGTCTGTTAGAATCAAATGCAACTTTATATCAAATTTAGCACAATTTTATAGATCTAATTATTTCAAGTTTCGTGCAGAGATCAAGTAGATTTTTGCAACCAACCTAGTTTGAGAACCACTTGACAGGGTGCAGCCACACCAGCCAATCAGCCAGAAAGTCCTCTCTGCCTTCAAAGGGGAGGAGATGGGAAGACAAAAGGAAGGAGGGAGGAGGGAAGGCAGGAGCCAAGGCCTGCAGGGCCTTGAGGTTCATGGGAGGACATGGGGACGAGGATGAAGAGGAGTAAGACAGTGTGGAAAGGTGGACTGTAAATCCACAGGTCGAGGAGTCTAGGAATGAGAAACCCGTCCGTGATGTTCAACTGACAGTGCATCTCATGCTCTGAGCATCTGTTACAATTTCCCCTGACAGGGCAGATGCCCATCCAGCGCTTAAATTCCAGAACTTCCCTATCCCATAATAGCAGTGAAAATGACTCCTAACATTTACACGACAGCATTCTGTAATTTTAACATGTAAGACGTCATCTTATTTGATCCTTCAAGTAATGCCGTGCAGATGTTTATTTCACCCTGTTTTCACGGATAAGGGAACTCAGGAACGAGAAAGCAAGTCAACTGTGTGCCTTCGGACACTCGGGAAGCAGAGGCTAATCCTAGACTCTCAGGCCACACACATCCCTTCCAGCTGATGCCCTTTCCAGGACGGGGTGTGCACTGCAGTAGGGAGTGGCCTGACTCACTCCTCAGTGATCCCTGTGTCCCCCCTCCACAGAGCACACAGGCTGTTCCTGCACGGGGCTGTTCCAATATGAGGCTGTGACAATGCGAGCTTTTCCTCAGATGGTCTCCTCTGGAATTTTTTCTTTTACTTTTCCTACACTTGACCTGCTTCTGTCTTAACACATTTTTAAAAAAATGTAGATGTACAATTAAATGTTCTCCTGGGTGACATTTTGGGGGAAGGAAATCTTGAAGTTGTGCTATTAATTCCTGAACAGAGACCTGCAAGAGACTTCCAAATCATCGGACACCACCCAATCGAAGGGTTTCTCAGAACACAGCCATGAAGGTCCCAATTAGCAGTGCAATAAACGAGAATTATAAAACATGCGTGATTGCCAGAGCTCACTAAGTGTCTTCCCTGCTACAATTCCAGCATTATTCAAACCCATGATT